>OMKZ01004164.1:57409-71995 GCA_900302535.1 Neoniphon sammara
AAAAAATTAAAAAAAAAAAAATTAAATATAATAAAAAAATACAAAATTCAACTCACCCGTTTTGACAAAGCAGAGCGAGCAGGCTTGTTTGAATTCATGCGTTTCAGCTAACGGGTTCTTAGCCAAATCCACAGCAGCAGGGCCCTTCACATCAGGCATACCAACAGCCATTCCCATTGGGTTGTCATTACTGTTCAGCTGTGATTAAAACAAATTAAAAACAATGTTAAATTCTGTAAATAGAAGTCTGTGCATATATCCAAACTGATAATGCTTAGCGATAATTCATAACATGAACAGTTAAGTACCTGTGTAATGAAGGGAGTTTGAGGATATTCTGGAAAGAGAGAGGGGAAAGAAAAAAAGTTAATTATACTAATTGTTAATTCATTTTGCTCGTCTCAATAGTGCAATTAGTGCAGGAAAAACAGCACATGATATGCAACTGTGTCATCATGCTGACTGTGAATTTGAATTGTGATTATAAAAATTTATAATCTCATCTTTGAGGTAATTTTCTTTTAGATTAGCCCCCCGTCTTCTAGGGCTGGGAGATTTGGATAAACTGAATGCATCGGTATCGATACTGTGACAATATTGTGTCGTGCTTTCATAAGATATTTTCACATAAAAGATTTTTGATAAACAATCATGAGTCATGAGGATATGATGATCGAGTAGGTAGAGGCAAATAACAGAACAGCTAGAACAGTCTAAGTTCAGAAAAATGCATCTTTTTGCTGTAATGCAGCCTTTAAAACCAGGAAAGACAACATCAAGTCGTCATGATGTTACAATATCCAAAATCCTGGGTGATTTCTAGTCTATTAGCACAATATCAATGTAATATTGATATGTCGTCCGGCCTTAATGTCCACAAGGAGCTCAGGGTGTCTGGTCCGCTACAGAGGTGTGACCCAGGAGCTGGTAGGAGCTCAGTGTCTTGCTCAAGGACACTTCAGCAGGGCAGATGCATGAACCTAGGCCCCTCTGACTGAAACACGCCACCCTGCTGCCTTTTCTACACAGTAAAAATCCATAACACACACAATAAAAGACATGAACAGAGCAGAGCGGGTTGCTACCTGTCTTATATTCTGATATGGAGAGACTGTCCAGGGAGTCCAGCGGTGAGGGGAGCGAGTCCAAAGTCTCCATACCAAAATATGCACTTGATCCTGACTTGTGATACAGTGGGGGCAGATTTACGGTACACTGCTGGGCACCGTGGAGAAACGGGCTGATGAGAGATGGCATCAGGTATGAACTCGGCATGGAATTGCCTGAGGCAATACTGGTTGGCAAAGGGAGCGGCCCCTTCACTGTGGGTATACCCTGAAGGAAGAGAGAAACAAAAGTCACATTTTATTTTGGTCTGAGCCAGAGCAATAGTCACTAGATATTGACACACTGTCACATTTCATCCATCAGCAAAATCCTCGTTATATTCGCACTGACCATGGCAGATTCTGGGGGACCGGCTTGGTCCAGTAAATCATCAAGGTCATCCCCGATAATTTCTGCATCATAATCCTGACTGGACTCAGGCAACGGGCAAGGCTTGCTGGTTCTAGACCCATTCACCATCGTGGGCAGAGGAAGAGAAACTGACGTGGGCACAGAAACAGGCAGCTGGACCGGCTCAAAGCTCGGCGGCTCAGACGAGGGCACGGAGGAGATGGTGCTGCTGAGAGGAGCTTCATCCATGACTTTATCGTTCAGAGGTGGGAGCACCGCCACAGGGACTTGGGTCTGGACTGGAAGTGGAACCCCACTGTCCTGGGGCAGTTGAGGCACTTCTGAAACACATGGCAGGAAATAGACACAAGTGACTTTTTGTCTCCCTTTGATGATCAAATCAAAGCTGTCGAAATGGGAATAACTCACCTATTTCTATATCTTCCACTGAATTAGAGCCATGGGAAAACTGTATGAATACAAAAAGAATGGCATCAATTTATTTTTATTGGGATATCACATATTCTATTGCATAAGAGAAAAGGGCATCATACCTTATCACATGATGCATCTGAATAATTTGATGCACGCAGGACATTCAAGGCAGGCTGTTAAAGGGGAATGACACTCAATTTACTTTATAAGTACTCACTACAGTCTTATTTACATGGTGTGGGGGAACCCTGTCCAACAGCCAGAATATCAGAGAATTAAGACTCAAACTTCATGATGTGCGCAGTTTGGACCTGCCTCATTGTATATTCAGAAAAATAAAAGTACTTAGAAAGTATTATTATAGATCCACATTATACCTATCAGTTACATATAACTGTTATCTCCACATAGTACCTAGATTTTCGATTTTGTGTTTAGAGTAATTATCACCCAAAGTTGTTGGTGGTTGTGAAGTAATTCCTAAGACACACGCACCTTACTCCTTACATAAGCTTTACGTATTTTCAGTCCCAACATTTTGGCAAGGTCCTGGGTCAGCTGTGTGACACTGGGATCCTAAGGAAGCAAACCAAAAGCATAAGTTATTCACAGACGCTTTGGACAGTATTAACCATCCCTGTTTTTTTTTTGTGAATATTTTATTCTGCTACAAAAAGATAGCAAAATTGGATTTACTGGAGATACATAACATTTGGGAGAAATTTGCTCAGATTTAATTCTGAACATGTAGTGAAGAGTTCTGAACCTGAACGTTTCTCCAACCAAGTACTCCAGCATCAAAGTTAATGGGCAAAAAGCGAGCCTTAATGAGAGTCTCACATGAAAAATAGAGCAAATGATACAAAATGATCCCATTTACAGGCAGTTGGGAAGTTAATTACATAAAATGGCCGGTAGGATGAGGAAAGCACCCGGACTGGGGAATAAAGGAACTTCCATGAAGCTGAAGATAGCATCTGCTCACAGAAGGTTCATGTGGTTCACCTATCCATAATGTTAGCTCATAACAGCTACTTTATATTGTCAACATATTTATCTCTAAAGCAACTGGGTGTAATTCTTTTTAACAAACAACATTTATACTTTTGATCCTTTGAATTAGGGTAATCTTGATAATGAAGTTAATTATAGTCAACACCTTGCACAATTAACCACCCTGAAACACTGGTATGAGCAGGTTTGAGCTTCAATAACATGTACCCTTCAATCCAGGTGCTGCAGCCTGTCATTTGGACCTTCTTAGATTATTTGGTTTCAGATGATAATTTTGGCATGCATTCTGATTTTTGTCTAGAGACAAAATATTTTGTCTCTTGACAGTGTTCACATATACTTTGCCATCTTCCATTTTGAGTGTCCTATCCAGACTATAATGTAAAGCAAATACAGCTGATATTGGCACAAGAAGTTGGACAATTTAGATACTTCTGTTCTGCTTTCACTTTCTCAATTCTAGCTAAAACTAGCAGCCTCCACTAATAAAGAAAGAAACAAACATGATTAAATATTGCTAACGAGCATGGACCAGGTATATGTCAATATAGCTTACCTTGTATCACTAACAAACTGACTATCTTTAAGAATTATTCAATTAAACAATTTTGAGTTACTGTCAACACTGATGTGGTAGCCATAACACACATCAAACAACCCAACCTGTTTTTATGCTAAGCTAATGCCGGTACAGGCAGCATGCCAGAGACACAGCAACACCTTATGCCTCTGTTGGACCAGCTGTACCCACACAACATGTGTCCTGGCTAGCACATGTGACTTTCAGTTTGCTCAACTTTTGACAACTTTGTTGAAATAAAAAAAATATATATATATAGATATACCAAAGATTAAAAAAAAGACTAGGAAGAACAATTTGTGCATATCTGGTTAAATATACTGTGTCTTACCTGAGGCACTACTAGAGAGCATTTGGCAACAGCCTCATAGGCCTCTTGATTTCTCCCCATTTCTTTCAAGGATTTTGCTTTTCTATACAGCGCCCTGTAGTTTCCCTCATTCAGCTGAAGAGCTTTCTCACAGTCCTCTAATGCTTGATCATAGAGTCCCTAAGACAAAAAAATAAATACCTAAATAAATACACACATAAATCATTTGTCTCAGAACAAAATACATTGACTACAATACATGTGACATTATTCCTGTAAATGATGAAGACACTTAATGAACGAACAGAAACTAATTTTTGCAAGGTTCATTGAAATTGATCATAAGTGTTGAGTGAATGATATAGCAGTCTGTTGTTGGGACATGAGGCCTCCTTGGAGAAAGAGTGGTTTTTCCTGCCAGATGACATTGTTCGGTGCTGACAGGCACTGCCAAGTAGAACAAGACTAGGTCAAAACCTAGTATATGGCTGGACTGTGTATGTATATTCTGTTCTTATTGTGTAATAAATTTGGAATGAGTTGTTATCAATGGCCTGGGATAAAGAAAAAAAAGTGGGAGAGACGGGAGGGTCGGTCCAAAAAGTGGAAGCTGATCAGAAAACAAGGAGGCTTCGTACTAAAAGATGAGCAAATATACAGTATTTATCAAACAGAGGGAATTCCCAAAAATTGCTGTACTTCAGGAGCATCAAATGAGCGGTTTCTTTCCTGGACCTTCATTTGTGGATAGTGGCTGAACTGTCAACTAAGCCATATCACTTAACATAAATTTATAAAGTGTGGAATTACAGCGTGTCTGCAATTTAAAAAATCAAGTTAATCAACGATTTAGCTGTGAAAAATGTTTCCCACCCACACCTTGCCAAACTTTCTGGACCTTAGTTATTATTAAATTCAGTTTTCACACCTTTCAAAACTGTTCAGGTCTGAGCAGAAACCTGTACAAACATGCTTTAACTAATTCACTGCCACCAATTCAACGTATTGAATCAACCAACCAATTCAACATATATTCTCTCACAGTCTCTTAATTTGGGGTCACAGAACTCCTGCAAGCTAACTGTGGGCCCCTGATACTTCATCAAATAATTATGCTTTCAGTTGTGTTTCTGATAAGCCACACATTTGAGAGACAGAGTGACATGGTGTCTGAAAATAACAGAAAAAGGGGAGAAAGTGGTACTGCTGAAACTAAACCACCACTGACTAAATTCATTTGTCATTATGCCAGCGACTCAAATCTTCATCTTTAGGATGATCATTTATCATTTTATCTGTAAAAACAAGGAGGTCATCAGCTTCCTACACTATCAGTGCATTTTCTTTCTTTTTATTTTTTATCCATGAAGCCGTGCAGCTCAATAGTTTAAGGATGACACTCAAAGCCCATCTCATGTAATCTCAATGCGTCTTTCATCATGATCTCAAAACTAAGGTCATGGCAACTGATTTTAGGCTACAAAATCAGAAAAAAACAAAATTTCACTGGTAAAAAGACAGATCTACCTGCCAGAGTGGCTCCTAAATAAAAGTTCACTTCCAGCCCTGACAATAATACTAGAAAGTGAAAATAGCCAGTAAGGTTACTGGTGTGTGACAGGCACATGTAACTGAAATTTTATTTTGTGTTTTGTAAGGATGGCTGATGCCATTCTCAAATGCCGTGGGAGCTGCTTTCAACTGCCTAAACCCATGGGATTTATTTATCTGTGCTGCAATTATCCTGCTTGATTTACATATGAAATGTTGTGGCTTCTTGTGCTTGTACAAATAGTTTGTTTTGCACTGATGAATGACTTTTTGTTGCAAAACACTGAGCTACTGACTCCCTATCTGGGCTTATTACCTGATAATTGTCTATACGGTATATGGTGTGGCAATGTGTTATGCGTTTTATTGAGCTGTTATCTTTTTTGCTTTATTGTTATTATGTGTTATTCCTATAAAGCCTGTCTGTAAAGCAAATTGCCCTGATGGGACGATAAAATCTGAACAAATGAACGAACAAGAACGATGAAAACCAAAATCAATAGTGTTTGTATAAAGACTGTCAATGTTGAGTACATAAGGTACCACATATTATTCAGGGAAGTCTGGCTTTGTGTAATATTCCCAAGTCGTGTGTGAAGGGGCTCCCAGTGTGACTCTCACATCTGACTTACCGGAACAATATTTAAGTACGCTGCAGCTCGATTTGCATACAGCTTTTCCAATAATCCTGTTGGAACGGAGATTTCTTCAGAATCAGCGTACTCCGCAATGCTCAAGGCCTCTGTGTACATTTCGACAGCTTTTGTCCATTCACCTTCTCTATAAACATCATTTCCTTCTCCGAAAAGATTCCACACGAGGTCCTGAATAAACACCTGAGCAGACAAGAGAAAATATACAGGTATGAAAATGTAAAAGCAGTACATACTGCAGCTGATCTGCCCTATCAAGCATTGTGCCTGCTTGAGGAAAAGCACAGGGCGCCTTTCACCTGTGCCATTTTATGTCTCTAAATGAATTAAATGGAATCCATGCAGGGAGAGATATGGTCAAAGCTGTAACATCACATTAAAATGTACCCATCCTTACCTCGTACTGCTCTTGAGTTCCAGGAAATGGCAGGGTTGATCTAAATGCAAATAAGTTTAAAGTTACAAATCTTTCAGGTTTCAGTAGACAGTACACAGAAGAGCAGGAAGAAGAGCGAGAAATAACATGTTTGAGTTAAGCTTCAGTGCTGCACAGGGATCATTACAGTTTAATCTAATCAAACAGGGTACTAAGAAATACATGTATGACAATTTAAAAAACAGTTTAACCTATCTAAGAGTTCCAAATACACAACATGTTAATATTGAGGATTAGAGGAACAATATTCTGCATCTGCATTGATAACTGTGATCCCTGGCATATTTGGGATTATCATAATAAAGAACAAAAGAACACTCTATTAAAGTCTAAGTATGTACTATAGATGCATTGGTGTAAAATAAAGGAGAACAACAAACATGAAAGAGGCCTACACACTGTCAAGAAAGGCATGTTGAAACAGTGGAGGAGTGGAGTCTTTAACAATGCAAAATACATATGAAGTGAGCTCATTCACTGAAAATAGTGCTGCATGGTGACAAAAAATGAGCCAAAGCAAAAGTACATGAGGAGAAAAACAAAAAATCAGTGCTCTAGACTCTTTTCACGTAATGAATAGACACACCTGTTAAATACCATAAAATTAAATGTTAAATGTCATAGCTAATAAATGTCAAGGTGTACAGACATCACGGTGAATCACAGCCGATGAGCTACATAAAGCGAGCTGCTTCAAACGAAAATCCTACAATATTACCCCATCTCTTTGTTGTCTTTTTTTTGCGTTGTTAGAAGGAAAAAATATAAACTCTGCAGGAGGTAATATGGAACATTTGCTGGTCACACTGTAGGATGGATTTTCCATTTAAAACCTCTCCATCCATTAGTCCTCTACAAGGAGATGTTATTGAACTGTTTCCAGTAACAGGGTTTCCTTATGAAATGTAAATCATGTTGTATTCTTATATTTATTCCCATTTGTTAGTTTCATGAATATGTTTATGTCTATGCTTTCATGTCATTCAGGTCTCCTTGAAAACACCTAACTTTTATTTTTGCTTGCTCTGTGTGACTCTCTGCATGTAGTTTATTGGCTGTCACTGACCTTGATGGCCAGCACCCTTTGGGAACCCAAAATGCTGTGTGGCAGCACTCTGGGTTTTCAACTAAGGAAGGGGAGACCAACAAGACAACTGACGAGGCAACGACTGTCTGCAAGTATTATAAGAGAGCCTGTCTTTACAAGTAACACCAGTAACACTGTGTGAACCATGTACAACGACATCCCGATGAAAAACTCCAGCTGCTAGGATACAGTCAACAGGAGCAAAGAATATGTCACAAATTCCATGTTCTTATGGTTTGATTCTTATTACAAAAGAAGAACTGAGAAAAACAGATTACCGAGACTGAAATTAGGGTAAAACACACAGTTTCAGTTCAAGATATGAACTGACATCACATGTACCGACTTAACAAAAAGCTGAGTATCTGCATGTTGGGTGGACAATGCACTTAATGTGGTCTGACTTTGATATAGCACAGCCTTATCAAACTGGTAGGTAGAGGCGATGCATTCAAGGCGTTATATTCGCGTTCATCTTAAATCTTCATCTTTGACAGCACATCAGTAGCGCCTAAAAGGTTTCATGTTAATCTATACAAAATAATTTTAAGTTTCAATTTGTTTTCACAATAACGGTCTTTGGATGAAATGCACAAGATCGAAGCTCCTTTCTCCTGCACTGGAACGGCTCTAAAACAAAGTGTGAAGATACTGTAGGTCTGTCTGTACCGTGACAAAAAAGCTCCCAACATGAATACGATTAGCAGATCAGGAGAATATCCCACATTAAAACCAAAAATTGGAACTAGCTGGCAGGAAAGGAGTCAGTAATCAGCTCTCTGGCTGACAGCCAGCGCTTCTGGAAAATGCTGCATGATGCAAGACTGATTTGTCACTCTGCTGATGAATGCTTAACTATGGCCATTGGGAAAGTTGTTTACTATTGGTAGAAATGCATATGCTTGCATCATATAATCGCCATTTTATATGAGTTTCCACTTCTGTCCTCACTGTCAGGGATGGAAAGTACCTGTAATACGAGTGCACTTATTTTACAGATTTGGTTTTGCCTTGGAAAGAACGTAAAATCAGTATCCTACAAAAAGTCAGGGCTACTCTTCAGTAGACTGTTGGAACATCTGCTGACAACCTCAATCAGGGCTCCCAAACTTTTCATGTCAAAAGTCTCCTTTCCATGTTCGGGCTAAACAGTTCTGTACACACAGTGCACCTCTTTCTTTTTTCTTTTTTTTTTTACCATTTGCATCCGGGTTCGGCTTGGTGTGAAATGTTATAATTATTATTATTGTTATTATTATTATTGTTATTATTATATTATTGTTGTTGTTATTATTATTATTATTATTATATCATGCCCAGCATGCTTTTATTGGCACAAAAAGCTGATCAGAACAGCTGAAGTGTCTGGTAGGCTGGCTCAGAGAAGCAGGTGTTCACTGCTTGGTTTCCCATTTAATGTCTCCTTTGTGACTCCACTTGGGTCAACCATCCATCCTAATGTCTTTGCTCATTTTTTGCTCAGAGTTCTTCACATCCTCTGAAAGTGCAGCTGAAGGTCAGTATTCTTCAGTAACTTGCACACACACTGCATACAGCTCAAAATCCTCTGTTTCATCAGCCAACAGAATGAAACACAACAGCAACTTCTGTATTACATATGCAGGATTCTGCTGCTGACCAGCTGTGGCACTGCTGATGTCACTGTACTCAGGCACTTCCTATTCCTAATTTGAGCAACACGACAAATGGAAAATGGAAGCTGTAATTGTTCACAAGTCTGTAACAGGGCACAGTGGAGCCATGGGTAACCTTTCCAACTGATGTGAAGAAGTACAAGACCTTCATATAGTTTGTACTTAGAGCGCGGAGTCCTACTTATTAAGACAACATGACTGGGAATCCCACTTTAAGTTTTTGGTGTTATAAAACTTCCACAACTTATTATATGGTAGGGCTGGGCAATACGGAAAAAAATCAAATATCACATTATCTTTAACAGTATCAATATTGTGACAATATTGTTGGTATGGCCTCTGGTGCTTTCATGAGCTATTCACACACAGGCGTTTTTTAATAAACAATCATTAGTAATGTGAATATGGTGACCAAGCAGGTAGAGGCAAAAAGAATAGCTACAACAGTCTTATAAGTTCAGAAAATTGCATCTCTTTACTGTAATACAGCCTTTACAACCGGGAAAAGACAACACTTATGCCATATGATGATATTACGATATTCAAAATCCCAGATGATAGGCTACTCTTATAACACAATATCGGTAAAACATTGATATATTGCCCAGCCGTATTATATGGTAGGTTTTAGGCAGAGGGTCACCTGTAATCATGATAGTCATCATTATACTTTCTATAGCTGCATAAAAGTCAGCAGTGACTTAGTTATTTGATTCAAATCTTTCAAATTATGCTAAAGCCCGGTGGAACCCTTTCTGGGACCCCTTGAGAGGGAGTGGACCCCACTTTGGGAAGCAGTAACCTAGATTGATCAGGGCACTTACTGAATGAATTGTAGACCTTTCTGAATGTCCTGCCAGCGACTCCTCCTGTCCTGACACGCTCCAGACATGACTGCGTGTTAATATCCGCTCCTGGGAGTCAGCACCTGTGATGTTTACACAAAGTTATTATTTCTAACAAAAATGAACATAACACAACCATATCATCATCTGTGGCTAATCCAACTGATGAATTGACAGAAGTAAGACGTTTAAGGCTACACCATAGACTCCTGCTGCAAAAGATGATGTTACCAGCAAATGCTTGATGAGCGTCACCCTGCCTGTCTTGCCTTGCCTCAACGTTTATAGCTTCCGTATTTTGCAATGACGACACACGTCTAGTTCCGGAACAACTACTTCAGTTAATGTTGCTTATCTTTTAATGGCAAGCAAGTAGATAACACAGAGCTTCACCGTTTACTAGATTAGTGTTACAATGATAATTTTCTGAAGCAATGATCTTTAGGGGGTGTACCTGGACCACGGGAACGGGTTTACTAGGCACTTAATGTCACTGCATCCATTATCGGACATGATCCGTCCACTTTCCCATAAGTCCACCAAACGTTTCACTGGAATCGTAAACAAATAACCAATTAACAATGTCTATGTACTTCTTTTTAAAAGTATTTCTGTCGTGTCTGACTATGATGCAGCACATAAAACCTCCGAGATGAATCGCTCATGCGTTGGGTCCAATATGAAAGATGCAGTCAAGCCCGGATGTAGCTAGCTAATGCTCAGTGCCTGTCATTGCTTTGGCCTTTTCACTTCACATTTTTCCCCCAAAACTATTTGTTGACCAGACGAGGATCTGGCCTACAGCACAAAGTTACCCGCTAATACAAGGCTTAACTTTATCACTAGCTTTAGGCGGATGCGCATATCCTGTGTTTCAGTCAACAGAGACGCATTTGATTTATGTTATCCAATTAATGTGTCGTCAGGTAACTTGTCGAATGTATTGCTAAGCTTGTCTTAATACTGTGGAGTGGTTGTGAGGGGATGTCGTCCACAAAATTGTGGGAAAAAGAAGGCAGGACCTCAAACATATACTTGTCCGATAATGGACGCACGCACTTTAGCGCACGTGTACTACCCGCGGCCGAGGAGATCCCACTGTGGTCTTCATGTTAACAATCATCATCTGCTAGCAAAGGTGGGCAATTTGTAGCTGAAAAGCTTAACCAGCTAACGACATGACAACAATTATTTTTATGTGGAAACATATGACAGTTAACGCTAGATGTAGTAATGGCAAGACACGAGCGTTATAGCCAGGCGACTAAGTTTCTAGGAAGTAGACTGAACCTAACAAAGCAAAGGCATGTCTCGTTCAAGTTAAACTAGTTTTCATCGCGAACAATAGCGCGCAATAACGTTAGATGTTTAGCTCCTAGCTCAGCCATGAGATCACATATGACACAAAAAGAGACAATAATGACTGATGAACATACTTACATGAATGGATCTTTTTGTCAAACAAACCTTAAGTTTGCTGCCTAAACGAAGGAGAAAAAAAATGTTTTTTCGTTATAGCTAAGATATCAACTTGGCTAGATGTGGTAGGCTACTGTCACTGAAGGCCGCCCTTTGCTTCTTCTTCTGGTGAGTTTTGAGGCAAAGCAAACACAGCTCAGGTTGCATTGTTGCCCTCTACAGGAAATGAGTAGTCATGCCTGTTCTCCGCAGCAGCTTCAAACGTTTGAGGGACCACGTCTGTCATCAATAAATTCATTTGTGACTGCACAGAGAAACGGCAAAATACATAAATAAATGTCATAAAAGGAGAATACAAAGATAAATAAATTAATAATTTAATTAAAGGATAGATCAACTTTGAAATGCATACAAAAATCGGGTATGAAGTGCATAAAATGTTAGTTATTTTATTGTTTATGCATATTAAACACATTACTTCCCATATGCTCTGCACTTGTTTATTTATTTATTTACTTATTTACTTGTTCGTTCATTTATTCATTCATTCATATGACAGACTTGCTTATCCAGACTCAAGTCTAACCTAATTACTCCTTTAAGCCTATTGCTCAAATGTACAGGAAACCCCATAATCATCCATTAAAAAAAAAGAAAAAAGAAAAAAAAAAATCAGTTGAACCACACAGCAAATATCATCACTCTCCTTCCTCCCTGACACACCACTGAATAAAGTTTCCTGGCTGGATTGATCACTATGTCAAACCTCACTGCTTCCTCACTGCTGTAAATGATACTCTGGATCAGTGGTTCACAAAGTTAAGGTTGGGGGGCCCTATGGGCCCTGAGGGAACTCTAGGGGGTGCTCAAGTAAAATAAATAATAGTTAAATTTGTATTATTTAATTCAAGTATTCATTGTCTTTGTAAATTATTAATCTATTAATTCTGATCCTTCACATAAAAAACTATTGAAACCTTGGCCTCAATATATGTTGCTCTTCTCTTTTTGAAAGGAAGAGGTCATGCCAAGCTGTTTTAAACTATGACAGATTAGGAAAACATGCACTGAAGAACAAGACTTAAGTTTAAACTTCAAATTTATTTGCATTTATTTTTATCAGGATTAGGTAAGAAAACCACAGTAAAACTGTGAAACTCATCATATATTCAGTGAAAGAAATAAGCATATTGTTCTTTCCCTATACAGTGCTCAAAAATCTATATTTTTTTTTGTTTTTGATTGATGTTAAAGTCACTCAAAAGAAAAAACCTATTTTCTGTGTTGATTTTGTCTAAGGAACATGGCAAGGCTGTAAATACTCTCATGAATAATGCATGGCATGTGAAGTCAGGTGGCAGGTATAAACAACCAATTATTCCTTTTTGACTGCCAAAGGGAGGACAAGACAAGAGGCAATTTCAAGAAAAAGAGATCTGATATCAGTAGAACCAGATTTGAGAGTAATGTTTATTTTCTTAGCACATTGAAAATCCTTTTGTAAAATGGAATTTCCCTACCAATCCCAGACTGCCTTTAATGAACAGCATCAGACAGCAGTTAGGCACAGAGCTGTAAACTCCCCAGTTAACCAAACCTCTGTGAGAACCATGACTGAGATTTCAAGATTCAAGGTTCACGCTCCAATTTATTTCAACCATAAAAACATGGAAAGAATGATGAGGAGAAGATTTATAATCTTAAAGGTTTGCTTTGGTTTACCAAGACTTTGAATGTCATGATGAAAGGTTGAGAGCTGGGTCGATTGGTCAGACATCCCATAAAATAAGTAATTCAGCTGCTGCCCACAGTAAAACACAAGTGACTCATTCAGAGATGAAAAAGTAGGCCTACTGACCAGAGCGGGTGCCACCAACACGTCGTCTGTTTGGGTGGATAAATGTCCGGTTTGTTGTATCTTCCATGAGCAATGCCCCGTTTCTCTGAGGATCTCTCCCATTTCTGGGCTCCACTCAACCAAATGTTTCTTTGCAACAGAATCTGCTTCGGTCTGTTTTATTTTGCCATTTATAAATTAGGTGCCCACATGTTTCAAAGAAAGTTACCAGAACAAATGAGTTTATAAATGTTGTAAGCAGTGACAATTTGTACAGCAGATGTATATCTACAGATGTCTTCAAGGAGGCAGAGAGCCAACCACATGGCTTCCTCCATTTCAGCATTTGTTTATTCCCTTTTCTTCCCCCAGAATAGCTTGGAGTTGCTGCATAATTCTCATTCAAGAGAATTTCATCTCAGTTGGGATGAACTAGGGAGGAAATTCACAGTGTGCCTGATATTAGATTGTTGAAATATCATAAAAAAGAAAGAAAGAAGGAAAAAGGGTACAAAAATATTCCTTAGGTACCACAAAAAGCTGATTTGGAGAGCATTAGTACTCTCTTCTTTGGCACATTTAGTGCAAAAAAGATGAATTCAAAATGCATGTATTACTTTAGTAATTGATATGTGATATGTGAACGCAAGTCAGTCCATTATTTTGTGACTTTTCCAAGTTTTTTTGCATTTTAGTCGGCCATCATCAAAGTAGTTTCTGTCATAGAAATTATTTGTGTTTTTGAGTTTGTTCAAGTACAGCCTGTTTGTCTTTAAATTTCAGGGATTTAACAGCTTTTGGTCTTGGTCTGTCTTCTTTATCAAGATGTTTCCCAGTCTGATGGGCATGTTCAAACTCTATTTGCCTGTTGTCTTAGCCTGTCGTTTTTCTTTGTAATTGTTTCCTTGGATTCAACCCATTTCTCAAGAATTACATCACAAATAGATGCGGCAAAACTGTTTTTCCAAGTCACCTGTTTTATCTGTTAAGGTGAGAATCAAACCCATTGTTTGGACAGTTTATTAAATTATATCTTATCTTGTACGCATCCTTTTGAAAGATAAAGGTGGAAGTTAAGAAAATCAACATAAAACACAAACTTGCTGCGATATTCCTATGTGATCACACCAGTGCGTTGCACAATTGATACACATTCATGCCTCATATAAAACTCTTTATGCAATGCTTTGTATGTTCTTAGTGTCAGATTGATGAGTTGTAGCAGTGGATGGCTAACAATAATCATAAATACAAAGATCTGTCTCCTCACAGGCAATGCATACTGGGTCATATTTTCCAGTGGCAT
>OMKZ01004165.1:10517-25411 GCA_900302535.1 Neoniphon sammara
AAGCGTGGCTCTCTGCAGTCCCTCCCCTTCTCTCCTCCTCCTCCTCTCGCCCCTCCCTCCCTGCCCCACAGCGAGCTACTGAACTTAGAAACCCCTCTTCTTACACCGAAGGACCGCCTGTTTTCTTAACCCCCGCTTTCCTTTCATCGCCCATTGGGCCTTTCATCTACTAGGAGATTCGAATCAACCAATGACTGAGAGGACTTGCGGTGTAGCATTCTAACAGATTGATGTGGAGCCTTTTTCTTTTCTTTATTATCTTTTCTCTGATCACCTCTGGAAAGCCACAGTCGCTCTCATGCAGTCGAGAGCAGACCTCGAAACCCTCGTCTACACTGGAGGCCTCAAACACGGGACCCTCGACGGAGCAGGATCCGCTCCAGCAGGCTTTTCAACTCCAACCTCGGGCCTGACGCAGGACTGGGAGATGTTGCTCAGCGCTCCACGGGCTGGGAAACGAGTTTTTTTTTTTTTGTGCTCATTGCTATTTTCAAGGCAGAAACGAGACTGCTTGTCAGTCCAAGTAAAAAAAAACAAAAAAAAACACGGCAACCATTTTAAGTTGCCAAGATGACGATAAGATGACAAAACAGGACTGTGCAAGATGGTTTACATATTCTGTTCCCCCTCTCCTGGCCGCGCCCCAACCTGAAGGAACTTGACCTCTCCTGTCTTTTTCTTTTCCCCCCTGCACAGTCAGGAGGGAGACAGATGGTTGGCCTTTATGACAAACTAATACACTAGGACTTTACTAATGAGAAAGAGAGAGAGAGAGGCTGTGAGTCAGAAGATGTGAGGAAAAACGACTCCCCCTCCTCGCACAAAACACCCCACCACCACCACTGCCGCCGCCACCAACACCACCTCCCCCTCATCCCGTCCTCTCACCTCCACCCCCTCGTCGCGGGGCTTCGGTGCAGAGACGAACAGCAGTAAGATGCCGCGGATCAGGAGAGTCAGACGCACGCGGATCCACATCAAAGGCAGTAATGAGCCATTAGGACGAAGCGAGCAGCGTATTCCAACTCATTGAGTTTTCCCTCTGACCTGCCTGTGTATGCAGGGCGACGTATTAGCATCCATTAGCTATTCCTCCTCTCTGAACCTTGGACTACCTCAGAACACACACACACACATTTATGTTAACAAGCATGCAAAGCCACTCAAGAAGGCACTCCGAAAACACACACTCGCAGATACACACTTTAGTTAACAGATAGTAAAGGATGCACACAAGGAGGAAAAAGTACGTGCCACATGCACAAATATGCACACAACAACATCGGCATGGGCTCGAAAGAAACGACGTTCAGCTTCAGTTCAGCTCAGAGATTGAATTCAGCTCATGGAAGCTGGATCGGTCATTCACAGATCGTGACCCAAGCCTCCCGTTTGCCTTAATTGATTTACAAAGCGCTCTTTCTTTCTTTCTTCCCTCTGTCTCTTTTCTGTTTTTGTCTCTGCATTACTGTCTCCATTAATAGCACATAGCGTGTTTAGCCCTGAGTCAGTGGCACCATATTGGTGTAATGTTGTAAGGGAGGTGGGGGGAAATCAGACATTCATGACATAACGCAAAGCTGTTAGCATTTGCAGCCTCCCGTTGCGACTCCGCCAGGATCCATAATTGTCACCCAAGCCCTCAAAGATGGTGTGCGTAGGTGTGTGAAGGGGAGATAGAAGGAGAGTGGGAGGGGTGGAGGGAGTAGTGTTTTCTATGGAAGCTCCAGCTCATTTTTGTGAGAGCTGTCATTCTTTGATCACACGGTGGGATTTTTACACACTCTGCGCCAGTTTTACAAGCCCTCATCTCCCATTCTCTCTGACAAGGAAAAAACTGCACTCGATTTAAAAGTCTATAGCCTTTTTTTTTTCTCTCTCTTTTTTTTGTATGAGATATATTCTTTCAATCAGCATTTTAAAGATTTGTCTTTTTCTTTTTGGTTTTATTTTTATATGCTGTTTACATGAGAAGCCTGTTAAGTTGTGCCTAACTCTAGAGACACTAGACATCATCCCAATTATTTATTTGACCGCAAATGAACTTTGAAAGGTTTCAGATCTCTGCCAGTGATATGACATTTTCCGTTTGCTGTTAGAGATATTTCACTGTTTTTTAGTCCTCATACATGTTGAACAGTCAACCACCAACATGCACAGTTTCTAAATCATGCTCAAGGCATATATACATCAGTAACAGTCAAAACTTGCCAATTCTTATGTCATTTCATATCCAGAGCCCTGCTTTTCAAGAAATTATTTTGCCTCCTCGCACTCATCAATTTTGAAATCTGGAGGATAAAAGCGTGAATATGCCTGGGTTCAGTTGATAATGTTGGAGGTTGACAGCTCTCGCTCTCCTGTGAATGTGTGTGTGCTGAAAAGTGAAAATGTCCTACCAAAAACCAAACATCCATTTAAAGCCAGATTCTGGGACATGATTTTTTTTTCTTTCTTTCTGTTTTTTTTTTTTCCTCCTTTGCGGCCAAAAAGAGCGGGCCGGCTCGCTCCAACATGATCAGAAGTGAAGTTTTTGCAATTTTAAAACTGGGTTGGAAGAGAGAATATGTAATACAGTATATTGGTTTTCTGCAGTAGTTGGCCACCCCTATTTTTTTTCCCCCCAAATATTTTTTGAAGAATTTCACTGCAAATATCTCCACCTTACCAAGCTGTTTTTGTCATATTCAGTATTGGAGTCTTATTTTTCTTGAGTGGCAAACTCTGCCAATAGGATGAGATAATCCTACTTGTTTCCAATGCCATTTCACCTGTGTTTTTTTAATTTAATTTTTATGAGAAAAGGTATAAATATGTTGAAACAAGGCTGAATAAGGCAGATCAGCCCACTGGGAACTGACACTTGATTCAAGAAGTTCTTGAAATAAGCTGGGTTAGCACTGGAAACAAGTGGGATTATCTCATCCCACTGGCAGATTTTTTTCACTTGTTTGAAGAAAAACAAGATTTTAACACTGAACATCAGACTAAATGACTTGGTAAGATGCGTATTTCTGCAGTGTTTTCCGGCCCTGCAGTAAAGTCAAACACAGTTTCCCTTTAACGAGAATTAGCTGCCCTCTTGGACTTTTTTGAACAGGGAGGGTTTAATGAACACACACAAGCGAACTTATGTTGGTATTAACAGCCTAGATGGAAGCTGGCTGTAGCCCTTTGTCTATTAACACCAACATACACACAAACACACACATGCACATAGGTCTCCATGGTGATGATAGCCTAGGTGTTAGCTGGCTGGAGCCCTTTTTCTGTTGGACTGCACACACACACACACACACACACACACACACACACACAGTTCTAACATTTTACATTTTTGTCTGCTTTCTTTTACTTTTTTTTTGGCTCTACTCCTCTAGACATGAAAATGTTTATGAAAACCAAAACTGAAAAATTCCTCCCCGTGTCTTCTGCCTCTTGAGTACTCAGAAAATCTAATTATACTAGAGCGTGTGGGTGACAGGAGTAGTTGTTCTTGAATTTAAAAATGTGTACAGAGAAAATTTTGAAACAAAGATCTGTAAATAGAAAATGTAAATAAATCCTATATATGACAAACTGCTTTGAATATGGTGTTATCGATGTGTGTGTGTGTGTTTGTCTGTGCCTGCACGTTTGTGCAAATGCACTCGCACTACTGTAAGGCATTTTGGGATAAAAGCATCCACCCACTGAGAGAGAAAAATCCCAAGTGGAGGCTATGGGCACAGCTGAATATTCACTGCATCTCGAAATATTCCCATGTCCAATTGTAGTCAATTACATTCAACGTATGATACATTTCACTGCAGCAATGTCTCTCCATTTAAACAGCCAAGAAACCTGTCTTAACAGCTCTGCACTTCACTGATCTGTACCAGGCTACCTCTGTGAGCTGTATGTTAAACGGCTCCTACTGTAATGAAGCCCTTCACCATAATGAAACCTTGAAATTATACACTTAGTTTAAATCAAGAGCTTATTATCAGCCTTTACTAAAACACTAGTACGTTCTTGCAGGTTCATGTAACATCCATTAAGACAGGATCGCAAAAATTATTGCTGGTGTCTCTCATACATGTGCACTAATGAAGGCAGCGTCTTGTCCGTGTGTGTGTGTGTGTGCGCACACATTAACTGGCACAGGAAGCCATCCATGGCTAACATCTGTGCTAATGTGCAGTGTGTAGCTAATTGTCTTGGTTGTATTCATACACCATTCCCACACACGTACTAACCGGTAAACACTTTTTGTTCGCTCCCTCTGGAGCCAATGACACTGCCTGTTTGGTTAATGAGGCCTTCTTCCTCTGTGTGTGTGTGTGTGTGTGTGTGTGTGTGCGCACGGCAGGCCACAGTAGAAGCTCCCTCTCTCTCGTTAGGCTGACTGATGTTCATACAGGCAGCCAATTATGAAGTGCCGGTCACTAAGGACTCCAGTCACTTCACAGGAAATTAAAAATACATTAAAACTAACAATGGTCGCAGCCAGACGTGTGTTCGTGCACACACACACACAAGGTGGTTGTGGTACCTAAATGAGATGGAAGACACCGTGCCAACGAAGATGGACCAGCTGGAACACATGGATCCTACAGTGAGGAAAAACAGACACGTTACAGGGCCCATGCCAGCATTTCTAAAGTTTTTGTTTTTCTTCTCTTCATTATGGACATTTTCAACCTTACACAGTGTAAGCTCCTGCTGTTTACTGTTAAATCCCATTTGTATGACACTTTTAATAACATCCTATGCTGTTTACCTCCAGGTGCCCTCTTAATGCCCACAGTTTGGGGCATTAAAAAAACACCAAACTGAAGCTTTCAGTTTATCTGCATGGCCATTCCATCTGTGCAGAAGTTTGTGCAATCAATACACTGAAAACATTTCCATCTGAACAAGTCATTTAGCCTCATATTGGGTCTTTTTTTCTTCTAACAAGTTAAAAAATCTGCCAGTGGGATGAGATAATCCCACTTATTTCCAATACTAATCAACCTGTTTCCAGAATTTTCTTGAATCAAGTGTTATTTTCTTGATAATAGTGGCCTGATCTGCCTTTTTCTGCCTTCTTTCAACATATTTACACTTGTTCCCATAAAAAATACTGAAACAAGTGAAACTGCAGTTGAAACAAGCAGGATTATCTCATCCGACTGGACGATTTTTCTCACTTGTTTTAAGAAATAAACATGACTATAAGACTTAATATGAGAATACATTACTTTTTTCCCCCAATAATACAATGTGTGTTACAAATAACATTCAATTCTGACATCTACCTATACTGGTACACATTGCCACTGCAGAAATGTCGAACGTGACTTCATGGCATTTTGGTTTACATTTTTTTTCCCCCGCATCTAAAATCAATTTCCTGATCCAATTTCGAAGAGAGCATTTCCAAAAAGAGCAGCAGCGTTATTGTCACAATGAAGGATAACTTATAAGATGGAAAATATCTCTGGAGAGAATTTTACATGCGCTGTGGAGGCACTAGGAGCTGTGATGTAAACCAGCTTCAATTTAAAGTATTTTTTTTTGCTGAGGCACCGGATGGAACCAAAGATGTTGGAGGGCTGAATAGAAAATCATCTCTTGCTGCTCGGGAGTGGCAAATTTAATATCACTGTTATGAGTTACAAAATGTGTACAAAATATTAGGATCGCTGTCGTGATACTGAGTCGCACCAACTTCTGCACAATCCATTGCACAATCCATGGCTTTGCTCAAAGTGTCCTTCCTCAAACTGTCACTTTCATTTCAGCTAGATCTCCTGTTCATGCTGAAGAGGATTTTAACTGGGGAGATCAATAAGTGATCAAAGCTTTCAACTGGATTCACCTGGTCAGTGCAATTCACAGAGAGGTGGTCCTAATGTTTTGGTCGTTCAGTCTCCTCTGTGATTGTTTCAGCTTTCTATTATAAGCTACAATAACAACAATTATCATTGTAATTAAAAACAGCTAACATGCATTCTATAGTAAATGGACTGTTTTTAGTTAAAAGATTATTTTGATCTGTGCTTTTGGGTTTATCCCTAAGCTCGACAAATCAACACCAGCCACATCCTGCTAAATTTAACTGAGGCTGGTAAGTTTATTTGCTTCATCAGTCATTCTGACAGGTCTAACAATGCTTATTCGTAAGTCATGCAAGGTATATGTAGGCCAAAATTAAGATTTAATTAAGACTTATAAATGCTACCTGGAATTAAAATTAAGACCAGTTAAAACGGACAGAACCAGACTGTTTCCGATTGAACATAACTGATAAAAGTTGTAAAGCTATAAATGAGAGTAGAAGGAAAGGGAACTTCATTGTTAAGAGACATTTAGTCCAGCTGTTTAATAAAGCCGATACAATGCATATTGTACTATTAACCCTGTTCTGTATTAATCTAAGAGTGGACACGCGGCACAAAGAAGCCTGTCATTGCATGGTGAAAAATAACCCCTCTGATAATTGGATTTATGACATTTTTAATATTCTTTAAGACCTTAAATTTCAATTATTTATTTATAAGGACCCGCTGACAGCCACCCTGTCCTATTCTGATACATTTTTTATTCTAGTCAGAAGTTAGTTTCTAAGATGTGGAGCAGCCATACTGTTCAGACATGAAACTTCAAGTATGCACCTCACTTGAACTCTTGCAACAAAGAATTGTATATCTCATTAAATCTTTTCGCTGAGACATACTTTCAAAACTCATTATGTGATGACTAATACCAAGATCTTTGTACAATTATAGACCTTGATGGTCATAGACCTGTTGCTTGCCTTGTGAAACTAAAGCTGACCTAAAGCTGTATTCATCATTGCTTCATTTCAGACAACACTTACATATCCATTAAGTACCACTGTTTCCCCCATTGACAATGCTGTGTAGCATTTTAACATCAATAAATCTTTATCACATTAATTGTAAAGCATTAGCCTAATTACTGTAAACAAACAAGACTGTTGCTGAGAAGATTGGCAGCCTCTACCCGCCTCTACACTGCATTTTACATTTGGATTTTGCAGGAAATCTGCTGTATCACTTTATAGGAAAAAACAAGACTGGTTTTACTTTGCAAGCGAAACCCCCTGCTCACTGTCACTTTAACGATAGCGCAGAATATCTAAGAAGGAAACAGAGTTCAACTCGAAACTAGATTTGATGAGGAGACTAGTTGTAACTTACTTGTCTGACATGAAACATCTACACCAAATAACACACACAACAACAGACTGGCTATATGTAAAGGCAGTGTTTCCCATTAATTCCCTAGACTATAGCACTGCCAGAGTCTAATTTGTATTATGACTAACGAGACACACTTAGGTCACAGTATGTCACAGTGCAAAAGTCAACTTTAAGTATGTTGAAATAAGTGAAAATAATGCATAAATGTGTAGCCAGACTAGCTGTCAACAAATACAGTAAAAAAGCAATGAAATTGGCAATTATAGTCTAAGTTAAATAACAGTTACACCATGTAACTTTTCCACGCATTAAGTATTTCCCTCTTTTTTTTTTTTTTTCCTTAAACCCCTATTGACCCAAGACTGGCCAAAAAACAGGTACTAGGTGGACCACCCAAAACTGAGATCTTAGTAAACTTTCAAAGTTCAAATAAATGGAGACGAATAATATACAAAATAAATTAAATAAAAGGAAAATGAAATGAGCGCACTTAATAGTCCTACCGCCCACCTTCACGATGAATGTCCAACAAGATGGTTCCAGGTGATGACTGTGACATAAGTTGAGTGAAGATGGAGAGGACTCCTGGATGAAGGTGAGATGGTGATGTGGTATACGAAGGCAGATGACACGGTTGGTGGACGATGACCCAACTGAAGAGCTCCATGGAAAAAGAAAAAAAAACACCACACATGAGCAGGACAGTTAGTCATCACAAGTTCATAATAAATGTCCGCTGAGTTCCTGTGTCCAATGTCTTTTTTTCTTTTCCCATTAACTCATAACAACTAAAGACAAATGCAATTCACGGTATAACTCAAGCTACATGAATTCACAAACATCCCAAAATTTAAATACACTCCTGAGCTTAGCTTACAGCGTGCACCTTAGATAGACTTATTCATTTTACAGTTCAAAAAACACAGTTGCTAACAGGACTCCACACATAAATTAAATCCAGCTGTGTGAGAAATCATGCCAGCCTCAACATCTCTTGCGGCACCTAGCTAACGTTAGCCTGCACGCTAAATGGTTATCAATCATATCACTAGCAGCACATTAATTAGCGACTGCATATGACTCAAAGGGCACAACATAATTATCATATGTTCATGAATAAAATTCATCCTGTTCAAGATTTTCAAGGTTCAAGGTTTTACAGAAGTACGTGGCCTATCTCTATGCTTTTTCCTTTTTTTTTTAATCTGCGTCTGCTAATGTAGTTAGCATGCTAAGATAACGGACATACAACCGCTAACTCACCTGGATATCAAACGTTCACAGTTATCTCCAGGCGAAGTCGCAGCTCCTCAGTCAACTCTTGTTTACTGTTGATTTCAACTCACGAATTTATTAGTTATCAAGCTCTAATTTTAGTTTGGCTTGACTCCGGGACTTCGACAGGATTGAATTACAGATAAAGGTAGGAAAGATCGTGTGACTAGAGGAAGATTGTCACTCAGCGCGCTCATTGAGCGTAACAGGAATTATCAATCTCTGTTAAAGGGACAGTAACATAATATCAACTGAGGTGAAGCTACACTGGTTACACAAGCACTACACAATTTTTATTCCAGCTCCCAAATTCTAATTGCATGGTTTTAACTTAAAATTGTCAAAAAAATCTTCATGCTCTAGAAAAAAGGGCCGAGGAGAGGGGAAATTTCGCAGCATCCATGTAGCAACAAGAAGCGATTTTGGGGGAAATGTAGTATTCATTTTGGAGACCTTGTTCACTCTTGGTTTATAATGATCTGACTGCAAGTGGACTGTGTTTCGTAAAAGTGTGAACAAGGAGCACTGTGGGCCACACTGGGCCACAGAGTATTTATAGGCTGTTTCCCAAAACCTAGGCTGCAGCCGAGGAAGGACGGGTCCTTAGTAGCACTGCACTGCAAAGGCTACAAAGACTGGGGAGGCTTCTGCTTTGAGATGGTCTACCAAGACCGGACGTGCGCATCACACATGTGCACGTAATTGCGCGATGGACAAGGAGCTTTTTTGCCTTGTCCTTTTTAAGGACTTTGTGGAGATGGAGAGAAATATTATAACATTATGTAACAACAAGGAAGATAATGACAGCTTGGAATATAGAGGAGGAAGAAGTGAGGGGAGGGAGTTAGATGATGGTACAGAGGAATCAAAGTAAGAAAACAAAGGAAAGACGTAGATCTGAAGGTTCTGAGGCTGATCACAAATCTGATCGCATGGAGCCAGTAAAGACGCATTTGTGCCGCATGATAATGCGAGGTGTGAGCTGCGATCTCTCTCAGCTGTCCGCTTGTGATCGGATCACCCAAGATGGATGTTGAACCCACGTGTGAACAGGCCCAAAATGCCCAAAAATGTTACACATGGCACCTTCAAACACATAAGGCAGGTCCCCCCGCCCAGAAGAGAAACTGCCTTACCATAAAATGAATTTGTTTTCAACTGCAAATTTTAATCTCCGGTGGTCTAAATGCTGTTCCACAACAGCCTTTCTGCATTGCCAAGAAAAACTTCAGAGAGAAGCAGTGCTTTGTACTGCGCTACAAATGTAAAACGCACTCTGTTTGTGGATGCAATGGTAATACAGGTCACAGAATGGTCATCACTTTGTGTTTTTTTTTTTGTTTTGTTTTCTACATAGATCATGCATTGCCACTCGAGAGCTAAGTGCTGCTTCAAGATTGCCTCAGAAGACATTATTCAGTGTAACATGCTGTGGTCTTTTACTGCTAATACAGATGTTTGCCCTCCGCCTTGACAAATGAATTTATCTTTTTGTATGACAAGGGAAAGCGCTATCATGGGTAATTTATCTGTTATGGCGGCAATACAGTCGAGGCTGTTCGGCATGCTCAAAGGCTGCGGTGTAAAATGCATTTCTCTGCCACTCAGACAGCAGTAAGCTGATTGATGATGAGTCATGCCTTGACACCTCTGGAAAGTGCCGAGAAGCCGCTCCATTACTGGAACATGTTGAACTCTGCCACACCATGCCCGTCCATCTGCTCTGTTTTGCTGTGCATTTTTGCAGGCTGCATACGTATGTCATTGATTAGATGGATTCACGTGAACGGGACGCAGGAGTTTGACAAAATAACTGCAGCCATGAAACTAAAACTCGCTGTCCAACTGTTAAAAATGACCGAAGATATCCGCTACCTTGTGACCTTGGCTTTTCAAAAGGTACCCTCGTGTTTCAGAGGACGTATGTTCCAAAAAAGAAAGCGATGAACATGAAGTAGCAATGTTCCCAAAATAGATAAACAGCTTTATTTTGGAATGAAACCCTTCAACTGGATAAGCTACCTAGATTTAGAGCAGCAACACTACCAGTCGCTCTCATCCCTTCAATGCTGTGATGGCTGTTTTTCGAGGTGATTGGCTAAGAGCGGCTTCGAAGAGAAAAACGCTGCATTTCTGGCCCACATCAATTTAAAAAGTGCTATATGAACGCCTCGCCCCTCATATGCTGGTGCGTGTCTGTGTGTGTGTGTGTATGTCCTCTATCAGAGTTTAGGCCACCAGGCTGCTGTGCTGGCTAAAATAGCTGCCAACCCCACTGGCCTAAGCCTAAGTGAGTCTGTAGCGATAAAGACAGAGTGGTTAGCAATGACACATACAGGTTATTGTATGTAATTAACTGGTCTTTGTGTGTGTGAGAGAGAGAGAGAGGGAGACTCCTGCTTTTCATTTTGCCAGCCCCAATCCCACCAACGGGAGAGCAGATTCATATAGGAATATACAAATCTTACTAGGTTTGATAATAATTCTTTTTTTTTAAATTAGTTACAGTTGAGAGATTAATTCAAACAAATTTCTTCATCTTTAATTTTCTTTTCACCTCATCCATGTGCTCTGAGACTCAGGAAAACCAGGATGAGACAAAATTTGAACTATTCACTTAAACCACTTCAGCAGAGTTTGAGTAACCCTGCATGAGTGTGTGTGTGTGTGTGTGTGTGTGTGAGTGTGGCTGTGTGTACATATTTGCATGTGTGGCCATATATGTATACAAGTGTATATGCATTTGTGTGTTTTGCCTATGCCATTAGCTATGTTTCCATCCACATTTTGCTCATATTGTAAGCGCAATTTCGCAATTTGCTAGAAGAAATTTTGAATCAATGCACGTTTCCATGAACCACATTATGCAAATCATTTGAATAATGCACGCCTGCAGGCTATTATGTAATCAAAGTTGGGCGACCAAACAGTTCGGAAGATGGAGAGATTTGATGAGCACCTCGCTCTGGGAAAAGTGGTAATAACAGCCCTCACTCAGTTATACATTGCTTTAATAAAAGTCCATCCACACTAACATGCGCCCCTGTCCACTGCCATGTTTGTTGTCAATCAAAAGAGTGGCCAAAAGTCCCTGCTACATTATTGTTTCTTTGAATAAACTGTTTCCATCGGCCTTTATTGTATTTTCTTTGTGTTGACTACTCACTGAACCACCTCAGGCAAGCGCAAAACATTTTGCAAAAATTCAGTGTTTCCCTTCAGGTTTCTTATGGATTCAAAATTTGCATAAAAACAAGTGGATGGAAACCCCACTATTTCTGTCACTATATATGCTTTCCTATTTCCATGTGTTTGTGCATGTGTGCCCATATATGTTCTTATACGTGTATGAGTGTGTCTGCATCATACTTAGAGGGTGAGAGAGAGCGATAGGGAGGTCTTCCCGGTTTGATTAAGTTTTGTCATGTTCACTGCCAAATGACACTTTACAGCGGGCCATGCTGCACAGCACTTTGCTGCACAAGACCTCATGCTGTGACAATACAATGCCACATGGCAGGTTGCCATAATGTGTGTGTGTGTGTGAGTGAAAGAGAGAAACCCCTTTCTGGAAATGTTACGGCACTGTTACAGCATGCAGGTGAGTGTGGTGGAATGTTTGTAAGTGTCAGCCTTAAGGGGACATTTCACCCAAAATACAAAGAAAAAAAAAGATATTTTCCTATTTACCCATAGCGCAATCCACCCCATTGCATTCAAAATTAGAGGCAGGTAGAGACAATGAGATACCGGTAGTTTGATAGATATCACTGTTCTTTCTCAGTAAATAAGGAGGATTATGCTGAGTATCCCTCTCTAGAAACTATCTAGATAGATATACTGCACTGCAAGTGGAAGAATCTTTTTTTTAAATATATACAATACTATATATTTTGGGCAAACTGTTCCTTTAAAATGACTGTATCAAGCACGAACAACACCAAAAGGTGCTTTTGCATACATATGAGGACCACAGCAGACTTAGCTGACATGCAATTACATTGCGACTGGGATTTGAAGATGTACATAGATCTGCTCTTTTCCAGCAATTTTCTGTGGGTCTTTGGAGGCTTGAGGAAGAAGTGTCTGAAAATTGGCAAAGTTTGGAAAGTACATTGCTACTATCATCGTCCACTGCATTCTTTTTTATGTCCCACCTTCCCTTTTTCCCCTTACCTGGCGTTGTTATGGCCTGTGTGAATGAGTGCACACTGAAATGTTCCAGAAATTTATTGTGTGTATAAATAACGAAAATCACTACCCGTTCCTGAGATGTTGGAATGTGCAGGAATCTGTGAGTGTGAAAGTGGCTATAGACTGTTATTACGAGGGAGAGAGAGAGAGAACCAGGAGTGGCTCCTCAAATAAATTTTATCACTCATAAATTTGATCAATTTCGATATGAAATTGCATGGTAAAAAGCATGTACACCAAATGAAAGAAAGCACCTCAGAAAAAAAAATGGTTGTTTGTCCAGTGTGCCTGCAGCACTTTGCTTCTGTTCAAGTTCATCTTTGTAAACACGCATGTCATGAGATGATGATGGCAGAGCTGCTGTAAAATATTACTGCCCTGCTTTCATCATCCCATTTGAAACTGGCTTTATAGCTGGGGTTACAAATATGAAACATCACACAGGGTTAGGGTTAGTTTGAGTGCACTGTGGGATCTTGAAGATGCTTTCCAAGTATTTTTGCTGTGCTAATGTGGCATTACAGCCATTTAATAATACATATAATTGTATACACACACACACACACACACACATCTGTTGGATTAAAGTCTGTTTCGAGGCCAAAGCGGAGCCACAGTGCGTGAGTCAGACAGACGAGGACAGAGCGGGCCAGAGCAGCCGGCGGGTCGGCGGGCCTGTAATGTGCTTATTTGGGCTGAGCTGAGTTAGACGGTCGGTTGGTTTAGTTTTCCTCCGGATGGTGCGTCACAGGGACTCGAATGTCACGCGCAGACAAGGAGTGTGTGTGTGGAGAGGAAAGCGTGCAAGTGGAAATGCACACATGCACACACACAGAAAGTCTGGGTCCAGAAAAGAAAAAAAAAAAAAAACATACCCAAACAGCTGAATATACTGCTGCAGACAGTCACACACACAACCACACAACACATACACACACACACACACGCACACACACACACACACACACACAGGGCTCTGGCCTATTAAGACTTACAGTGACATTGCCAAGCCGCAGTCACACACACACAGCTATTGTCTCATTGTCCTGAAGACACATAACACACACACACACACACACGCAGTGCCCTGGCCTATTAGACTTACAGTGACACCACTGAGCCTCAGTATTTCCCCTCCATCTATCTTTGCTCTCTAGCTGCTCTCTGCAGACAAGACCTGATCCCTGCTCTACATACAACCTCCTCCTCTCCTGTATTTTCTCCTCCTCTCCTCTCCTCTCCAGTCCCCTTTTCCTCTTCCCTCTCCATCCTCCTCCTCTGGAGGAGTGAATCACAGAGTCGTTGGAGGGTTTATTATGCAAGCTGCCTTGTTAACGGCTATGATTAATCTTCATTTGAATTTCAGAGGAGGGCTAAACTGCTGCATTTCAGAGGAGGGATTGGCGGGGATTTCAAGACTGTTCAACCCGACGTGACAGAGCAAGAGATGGAGCCCACTGCCTGCTGTACTTCCTTAGCTTAACAAGTAGCAGAGTAGAATAGAATAGAATAGAATAGAATGGAATAGAACAGTTAAGATTTGAAATGAACAGAATTGAATTGAATAGAATAGAATTTAGATATATAGAGCAGAAAAAATACAACTGGATACAATTCATTAGAATGCTACAAATTGAAACATGGTACTGCTTATAATAACTATACTATACGAGACTAGACTACCATGCAATGCAATATAATGCAATACAGTGCAATGCAATGTAATGAAATTTGATGCAATACAATAAAATGCAATGCAACATCAAACAATAGAATGGAATAGAATAGAATGCAAAACAACGCAAAACACACCAATACAAAACAATACAGTAATACAAGGTAATGCAATACAATTCAATAAAACTGAATATAATTGTTCAGCCAAATGGTTACAGTTAGCCTGTACACATCAACCTATAATTGACTTCTAATCTATTCTATTGTATTCTATTCTATTAGAACAGTATAGTGTCCAGCCAAATGGCCACTGTTGGCCCAGCACACATTAGCCTAGTTGCCTAGGTTCATGGAGTGTGTGTCCTTGTGCTGGAGTCAGCTATTTAAAGTCGCTGCCTCCTCTCCTGTCCAGTGGACAAAACAATGAACTCCATTTGGAATACAAGGTCACTGACCGTTTTCCCTTGGCCATCTCCTTCACCATGACCTGGAAAACAAGGCTCACCTCCAGGTACTTCTTGGAGGGAATGACAACATTCCACCCGTCCCCCCCCC
>OMKZ01004191.1:19418-33178 GCA_900302535.1 Neoniphon sammara
CTCTTTTTTTTTAATGCAACAAAAAGCCCTTCAGAGTTTCCTCTCTCACTTGGTCATTGGGCTTCATACAGTGACATGGCCATGTGTGTGACTCCTTCATCCCTTATAGTCGAAAGGTCCAACAATTTCTCAGTTCATCAGTATCTTTAGGTGAACACACACACATAGGCACACAAACACACACACACACACGTACACAAACACCCTGCACTTCCCCAGCGGATCCTCTGCCCTCTCCAGCTCCTCGTCCACACAGCTGCCAGTAAGATCCTGCTGGACTCAAGTTCCACTCTCCCATTGCGTAAAAAAAGCCCCAACACATTGCTGCGGTGTCACAGGACGAGTGAATGACGCGGGCCGCTGACGCTGGTGCACTCCTCTTTCGGTCCGGTGTCAGGTTGCCGTCTTTGGCCCACTTCTGGCCTCTTGGAGAGTCACCTGTCCTGGCAGGAGGAATGCCGTGACTGACGTGCCTAGTGACGCCAGCACTGATTCCAGCAGCGGCTCTGCATAGCGTGTTAAGTGTCCGCGGCGAGCTCCCGCGGCGACTGCTGGTGCATATGTGTGTGTGTGCGAGGGCTGCGAGGAGCATGCATCTGTGCGTGCATGTGTGTGTCAGTCAACGTGTGCACAGTGCATATTTGTGTGTGTCTCCTCGGAGGTTGTTTTGACACTGGACACCTGCTGTCTAATGATAAAGGAGCGTTTGAGGTGGTGGTGATCCCTCCTCGTGTCACTCCAAAATGCTCCAAACCCCACAGGCCCCACAGATCCTCAGTGTCCTGTCTGGCTGTCCTTTGTCTGTCTCTGTCTGTCTGTCCATAATCTCTGGGCCCAAGTTCTCTCCAGTATAAGTTGAGCCAAACTCTGTGATAAAGACTAGAAGGGATTTGGGGCTCAGGGAGGGGGGTGAAGTGGCACCTTCTCTAGCCCCCCACTTAAGTTTCCGGCCCTGGGCATCTCTCTCCTCTCTCGTCCCTGTACTGTTTCCCCATAGTGCTTCACAGGGGGCACTGCTCAGAGGTGAAAGAGCCTCCCTCTTTCTTTTTCCTCCTCTTCTTCTTGTGGACGGTCCAGCAGGCAGTGGCCAACAGCAGCAGCGCCAGCCCCACGATGAGCAGTACCACTGACACCACTTTGGTCTGGGGCAAGTCGTTATAGGTGTAGGTCACCCCTGTTCCTGCTATGCCGATGACTAGCGAGATGATCCCGAAGGGGAAGATACAGCGGTACCAAGACTTCTCCATGCCTCCAGTGGCCTGGGACAGACGCTCCAGGGAGGAGAGCACCTCTGGGACCTTGGCACCACCAGCCTCCAGGGACTGTCCCTCCTCCCCCGAGGCGGTCTGGGGCTGGGGTTGGCAGGTTAGGTGGCCCGTGGTGCAGCCCATCCTGGTGCTGTGGGCAGTGTTGGCCTCTTGGGTCTTCTTTGTAGTCAGCTCTGGCCTAGACAGACAGGAAAGAGCGATAGAGAAAGGCAGGGAAAGAGAGAGGGAGAGAGGAGAGGGAGGTCTATGTGTGAGACCGGAGAGTGGAAGAGGAATGGCTGGAGCGTGTCAGATGAAGGCTTTTAAGTCAGCGCAGAAATCCACTCACACTTTCTCCGTCTCTCCCTCCCTCTCTGGCTGTCTTTCTGTGCGCTGCCTGCTAGCTCTCTGGCAGCACATTGTACACTCTGCTGAAGGTAGCGAGAGGGCTATATAAGGGGCCAAAGGCATGGGAGGAGCCTGGGAAGGAAAAAAATGGCAAGTCCAAGCCCCGCGATTGGCTCTGCCTTGTGTGACGTCAAACAGTGAAGTGGGGAGAATAGGGGGTTGAGGAAGAACAGGAAGGGGGAGGGGAGAAGAGTTAACTGCACCCTCTTTTCCTTCTCCCCATTATTCCCTTTCATTCTAAGCCTTTTTTTCTGTTTTCTGTTTTCCTGCAGCAAAAAAAACAGCCCTTTGGGAACATAAATGCACATTGTTGAATTGTATTATCACAATAGCATCATAGTTGCATGTGAATATTTAAAAGAAATCCAGAGGAGAGAGGGGAATCCCTAACCCCAGACCTCAACACTACTTTTATTTTATATACTTGGTGGGGGGAGGGGGCTTCGTACTCTTCACTGCAATGGCACAGATGTGTCACATACACATGGCAATTATACAACTGTGGCACTCCCATTGCATCCCATGACATCTTCCTTACACACACCCACGCACAGGCCATAATTGTCTACACACACCCACACACTCCTTCATGTAGGCGCACACGAGCACCCCAAGATACTGACTTGTGGGAAAGCATCAAACATATCCCTATGATGATTGTGTGAAAACACTAATGAATATGCACACACTTGACAGAAATGCACGCACACGCACACACACACACACACACACACACACACACACACACACACAAAAAGGCAGCACCCACTCGCTCCCCGCCCACACACACACACAGTTGGTGCCAGTCCTTGCTGGTTGGACGGTAACCTAGTAGTAGTTAATCCCCAGTATGCCTCGCTCAGGAGCCTTTTTCTTCCATGAGAATCAAATCAATCCAGACTGCTTTCTCTTCCTAGGCTTGCAAATCTAACTCCTCCACACCTCAGCCCAGTGAGAAAAGAATATACTACAGCGTGTGTGTACACAGCTGATTGTCTGTGTGTTTATCCTCAGGCACTCCCAGCTCTGTGGAACCATTTCAGCTTTTCTTTATCCCTGCATATTGAAAAGAAACTGTTAACTAAATATTAATTATGGCAATTTGACATTGAATGACATGAATGTTTGCGCTTGCCTTCCACGACCGATTTAGGGGTAATAATGAAGGCAACATTACCTCTGTAGAGATTTGGAGACATTAAATCGCATTAAAGGATGTGCAGGATGTACTGTATATGTATGATGTGATGACAAAAGGCTCTTCGATTTGCAAGAAAGCTGTGTAAATAAAATGAGGTCGACATGTCATGTATCTAAAAACTCATATCTGAAACTTTATAGACATGAAACACATACTCCAAAACATATTCATACACTCATACACTCAAACACATACTCATATCTGAAACTTTATAGACATGAAACACATACTCCAAAACATATTCATACACTCATACACTCAAACACATACTCATATCTGAAACTTTATAGACATGAAACACATACTCCAAAACATCCTGAGCAGAGATGGAGGCAACCAAAAGGAAGTTTCATTTTGGTTTCTTACTTTGTGTTGGAAAAATCCATCTCTGGGCACTCATAAAATAAAGATTTGACTTCAGGTTAGTCACACTGGCTAGGAGTTAAGAACTGCAATCAAATTATTTTATCCACCTCATTAGATCCAGCGATGCTTTGCCACAAGGCAAAGATTCTTCTAAGTAATAATCTTGTATAAATACCAAACATGCCTCCAACCGCAAGGGATAGCATCAGTACTAGTATTCCTTCAAGCTAAATATTCGACATGCACCTTAGTTAAAAATTGGTGTATCCTCTTTATTTTCCCTAACAGAAAAATACTGCTTAACAGAGAAGAAGCTGGCCAAGCCTGGATGAATAAGAAGGGGCAGGGGGAATATAACAATAAACACTAATGCAGGCTAATTGATGACCACACTGACTCAACAGTCCCTGCTGTAGCTCAATGGCAACAGAGTTGTAGAAGAGCAACAGAGTAGGCGAAGAGAGGAGAGGTGAGGCGTATATGAGGGGGTGGCAGGCAAATAGTGGAAGGACGGAGAGTACAGGAGAAAAGACGTGTTCACTGAGGACCAGTCATGCAGAGGAAAGGAGTATTCTTGGTAGCGCTGCTCGATTCCTCCAAATTTGCACTTGGACTGCCCTTATCGTAGTAAACTGGGTGAAAGGGTAGAAAATAAGCAAGAAAATGACACAAAGTGAACAAATGGAAGGAATGTGGATGACTAAACGAAGGCTGTTAGATTTTCTCTCTGTGTGTGAATGTGTGTGCTATAGTGCTGACATGGGAAAGAAAATGGAGCCTCTTCCATGGAAAATAAAAATGCCGTGAGTCTTCCATTATGCGACAAGAAATGAGTGAAAAAAATGGGAAAAAGGCGTGAGACATGGGTAACCTGGGCTGGGCCAGGCCATGCTGGTGGGAGTGGGTGAGCTTTGTTGGTGACAAGCGAGGCCAGGCAGCAGCAGCTGATGCAACCGGGTCACAGGAAGGCTGAATTGCGTAGGTTCCACTCCCACTGGGACCTGTGTGTTGTGTTGACGTAATCTCAAGGATGCTTTCCTGTCTCCTCCCCTCGCCCCTTCACTTGCCCTGCCCTAAGACTGTATGGGTGGACCAGGAGCCTGCAGCACACTGCAAAGATCCCATACAGATGGTGTGACAGGAATCCATACTTCTGTGGAAAGATATCTGGTTCACAGAGGAGGTCTTGAATACGTGCTTGAGTGCATTTCTCATTCAAGCCAGGAATAGTTGCTTGAGTCATAATGCTCCTGTTGGACATTAAAGCCCTGCTTTAGACACAGGGGACATACAATCTTGCTAACTGGCAAGGCCTGCAAAGCTGAAGCAGCCCTCTCTATTCTCTCTCTCTCTCTCTCTCTCCTGGGAGACCTGCAGTTTCCAGCTGACAGCCTGCAGAGAAGCTGGACCCGGAATGCATTGTCTTTGTGACTCAGCCGCCTTTGGGTGTGTATGTGAGCGTTGGTGCACCAGGGCGCAAACACCCACGGCCTGCTGTGTGAACCCAGCGCCACCTGTCGCCCAGTCTGGCGCAGCCTGTGCCATCTATCACGTCATCTGTGGGCACAAGGGCCTTTTAGGCCTTTCTGATCCACCCCTACCCCTCACACACTCCATCAAATTACATGCATATTGGGCAGAACCATAAATAATTCAGCAGATCAATATGTGGCTCCCGTACATGTTATCCTGTCTGTGCTAGACACATAATGCTCAGCATGAAATTCAGTTGAGTTTAATCTCAACTATACCTGAATGTTTAGATTTGAAAAGCATGTAGTAAGCCTGCAAATGAACTAGTGAGTCTACAGTTTAGCATGCAGTAGCCATGAGGATCATAGGCAGTGTCCCTTTTCCATTCTCCTCTGCTATTGAAGAGATGGGGGGGCGTGGGGTCAAAAGCTCTTCCAGCATACACTGGGCAGAAGGCAGAGAAACACCCTGATGGATGCCAGTCCATCACAGGGGCATAAAAAAAACACATTTATGCCTACAGTATGTTCAACTTAGTGTCCTCATCCACCTGACTTGCATGTTTTATTAGGAATGTGGTGTGAAGCCGGAGGACCCGGACGAAACATGCAAACTCCACAGATTGTTTGGATTGAGATTAATTTTTTTAGAGGATTAGAGGAGTGTGGATTGGGCAGGTGAAGCATGCACCAGCATTTACTCACACGATTCTCTTATTTACTTGTCACATGAAGTCAAAGCATCCCTGCTGTTTCCAGTGCAAGATAAGCACTGAGCAGAAAAAAACGTCCACTGTTCCTTCACATCACAGGAATCCACAGACCAGCAGGCCAACAGCCTAACAGCTCACAGATGACTAACCACTACTAAAAGCATAATTAACACAAGTCCCCGGTGTATTTTCCATGTAGTTCTAGGTGTTCTGTCCACACACTGATTGAAGCCAACTGACGTTTTACTCTTCTTTATTCATTCTGACATTAAGAGTAATCGGTCAAGTGATTAATATTAGCCAGCTGCTGGTGTTATTTTTTAACTGCTTCTTCTGTGAGATGAGTGCCACCTGCTGGCAAGGTCGGTATTACAGGGTGTCCGTCAGTGGCTCCCAGTAAGTTTCTCAATTATATCCCAGGTATCCAAGTAATTGTTTACAAGAATAGTAATTAAACAGATAAGAATAAAAATGGAATTTAATCACAGAAAAACAAGTCATTTGCATGTACTAAAAGCTGCTCAAAGGCAATTATTCTGTCAAAGAAAAGGCCAATATTACAATATTACCAACATACAAAACTGTAAAATCAATTTTGTCATGTGCAGACATCATGTAATATCCGTGTAATTGTATAGAATAAACATTCATAAACTGGGACAAGGGGACTTCACAATCTGAAACAGCATTAAAGACAGATCAATATAACAAAACACTCTCTTACTTGGTTTTCCAGGCAGGAAGAATTACACAGTCACTGAATAAATAGTGATTAATACAGTGAACAGATATAGCTCTTTCCTAGTAAGCCCATATTCCTAAGTTCAGGGATGAATATAATATGTTCTGTAGTCAGTCAGGTTCAGTGTCCACGACCAAGGCAGGGAACTGCTCTCCACCTTCTCCCAGCAAGGAGTAGAGGTCTCTCAGCACAGTGGGGTTTTGACACCCAGGACCCTCCACCACAGAGGAGAGCTGAGGGGATATGATGTCTGACAGAGTCTGTCACAGAGAGGGAGGGAAAGGCTCATTACAAAGAACAGAGCAAATCTAGTGAAACCGATTCTTATTCATTATAATCTGTGAGATCTCACAGATCTTCTAACTTGCAGAGGTGCCTGATACACTCATATTATACTTTATTACTTTTTTCAGTTGTTTGAAAAATGTTTCCCCTACCTGTTGTAGGTACATCTCTTGTTGTAGAAGTGCCACCCTGGTCCTCAGCTTCTCCAGCTCTCTGAGCTCTGCCTCTGTTGTGTAAGCCACAGTGGGTATCAGGGGTGCAATCATCCCATCTCCCCTGTCACCCTGTGCCCCGACAGGGCAGAGACATCCTCCCTCTGGCCTCCATCGATCCCATGCTTCCCACTCTGACGGAAAATATGGTTATTTTTAGAGAGTGAGCGTGAGCAACCGTACCCTAAAACGTTTTTCTGCTGTGCTGCCTCAGCTTTAAATAGCTAGGCTCTCGCCTAGCCACGTCAGGATAGACAGCTTTAAAACCCCACCGTCACAGAGAGAGGGATCTGTAGAGGCCAAGGAAAGTACTGATCTGGCGCTGAGGTTTCACCACGGCTCTGTTTTCATTTTCCATACGTCAAGGGGGAGAGGCTGAATTAGCTCATTAGCACGCCCCGATATTCACTCCTTAACAGCAGATTTCTCCAAGCTACATTCATCACATTCCTATTTTTCAAATGCTATTGAAAACAATAAAAGACATATAACCACCTCTGGTAAAATGAAATATAATGCTCACTGGCTATATATTTAAAACACGATGGAATGCATAAAATTACCTTGTAACACCAGATGGAAGTGTGTGGTTTACCCAGGGAGGAAAAAAAAAAAACTCTGGAAACTCTTCTCTCACATTCTGGCTTTCAGCCAAATACTCACAAGGCAGTGGGACTATAACTGGTTAATATAATTAAAATCCCTCCCTAAAGAAGACACAGTTATTTGAGTGGTGCGAATGGAAAATTTCTGGGCATTCAGCATGATTCTAATTGTATCACTGTAGGCAATGGAAATTACTCCACGTTACAGACTGTAGGTAGGTAGTGAGTGATAACCTGATACCCAGATATGATAATTCAGACACAGCTGGGTGGCTAGATTCAACCAGTGTCACAATTTCACCACCTGCAGTATGTCCTCTTTATTGCACAAGCCTCTCCCTGGCAAAGTCACAAGAAAGTCCTGTGTAGTAAACCCTGTTGTTAGATAACATTTTTCTGCTTATGTCAGTCTTTTATAACCCAATTCAAATTGCCAATCAATTAATTCGGGGTGAAATATTTGGTTTAAAAGGTAGGCTTGGTTTGTGTACTGTGAGCCAGATTCCTACCTTGTTTCACTTGGTCTGCAAATTTTTGGAGCTCTGCTGCCATCATCTCCAGGTTTTCAAGGGTCAAATAAGACTCATACTTGCCTTCTGTTCCACCTGCACAAAGACACATCAGGTAAGTCTTCGATCACCATAATAATAAGGGATAATACAATCTCCAATGACAATTCTAATGGCAAGATGAAAGAAGACATTGTTGATTCCTTGTTTCATGGCTAAATGAATTAGGCTCATGTTTGTAATTGTTGATTACAAGTCTCAATTGTTATGATCACAAAGTTTTAATTTAGTGACGACAAATGGCTAGCAAGATTGAGTTTAACTGCTAATGAGCAGCACTGAAGTGAAGAATAACTCAAGACTTATGCATCAGTCTAACTGCCTCTCAGAAAGACAGTTCCTGCCAAAAACGGTGGCATCTCCTCAAAATTTCTCATTTTCTCGGCCCACAGACTTCTGTCATCTACCCAATTTATCTGTCCTCGTCTCTTCTGTCCCCATTTGTGTGTGTGAGAGAAAGACCCTGATCAGTGTAGTACCTGGCTCTCTGCCAACTGCTGAGACCTGCTTTGCCAGAAGCCACTTGGTCTGGTAGCACTGAGTCAGGTCTTGCCCCTGGTGGGTCACTTTGTTGACCAAAGCCCTGGTCTGGTCTGGGCTGCCACAAGGCCAATCCCTGGGGAACTACAGTGGCCACAGGGGACAGGGTCAAGGAGGACACACTGCTATCCAGCCTCCTTAGAGGGCTAACAGTGTATTAATCAAATTCTTGCTGTGAATTTGTGGGATGCCCTGTAATCTTCTACAATGTACTGGACCAATTTCTTATCCTAATTTCCATCATCCCTCCTGGGTGATGGAAATTACTTCAGAGGTATGGCGGAAACTGCTAGACTATATTTTCAACATTAATAACACAATGTGGAAAACAGATCAAAGTTTTCGCGGGGGATTTTGACTCACTAAGCTAAAATAAGGATACCGTAGCTCTCATTCTCTCCATGAAGTGACTCCTTGCTGGCACAGGCTTCGTCTGAACAGTAAATACTTTGTCCCACAACCTGAAGATTCGATGAAGAGGAACGCTTTATGTCATAACAGGCCTGGAGAATGAGGGTGATATTCTCACAAAATGTTGCAATCCATCAAACAAGCTAACACAACATAAACAAATTTTACACACCTGTTCTGCTTGTTTCTCAGAGACTTCCATTTTGCTATCTGCTCAGAAGGTATCCTGCCATGGAACAAAGGTAAACGTAATTATTGCCACAGCACATAGCCAGCCCTTTTGATGCTGACATTGACAGGTAGGTGATCTTCATGTTGTGTAAAATCATACCCATTCTGTAGATGTGAACTCTGGGCTCCAGTACTCTCTGTTTGTGAAACAGATACGGAGTTCTTAGAAGAAGGCATGGATGTAGCTGCAGCTTTGCCCAGATCGCCACCATTTGGCAGGCTGCTTCGAATGGCCTCATACTTAGAATGGGCAATTGAGGCGTATAACTGACCCTGGTCAGGAGAGCTAGAACCTGAGTAAGCCTGCTGTAATTTCCCTGCTGCTTGGAGAGGCGCCACCTCAGCACATGAGGCAGGACATTTCTGCACTGACTTGCTATTGCCTCCAGCTTTGTACTGTCTGGGATGGTGACCAGCTGTAGTTCTTGAGCCCACCACAGAGGAAGGCTTCTTCGGCTCTTTTCTGTCCAGACGGGTAGATTTGGAGGTTGATCTGATGGTTGTCTGATTGCCTTTAGACGCTGCATTGGCATGAGAAACCTCTTTGGGTCTGACAACTGCACCGCCTGGTTCATTGTGAGATCCAGTTGGTCCATTTCTGTCAGGTTTTGTTTTAGAAAGTCCGGCGCCAGTGCGGATCCAAAGAGCTTTCTCCAACGCTTGTTCCAGTAATTCTATTTCCTCTTTCTCCCCTGGTGGAATATCTGGGTCTGAACATAACAGCATACAGAAATGCAACTTAATTACAACATTATACATGATTGTTCTCTCGTCTCAACTTGCCTGTATTATACAATAACGTCAAAATTTACAACATTATCATTACCTGTTGCAGCAGCATCTGAAATTTCTACATCTTCTGCAAAATTCTTGGTCTGTGGTGTTCTGTGGGAAAACAGTGCATGTTATCACAGGTAATAAACATACACAAACCAACTGAGAGGGCCTCAAAACATATTATTTGAAATTATTATTTGCATTATTCCCCACTTAGCCCATAGGTACCTGCTATGGGGCAGAAATCCACAATTTATTCTACAGAAGTTTACATTTCAGTGTATATGTGCACTTTTGTGTTTTATTTTGTAAATATGCAAACTGCACTACATATTCTGTTAACTCTGTTTATAGAGATCCAATTGTTTATGTGCGTATTCCACAACTCGACAGTGCCTCCATTACATTTTCCCATTCAACTGTGAATTACATTTCTCCACTAATAGTTTGTCAATGGAATTAAGTGCATGGAGCTGCGCAGACTTAAAACTCTGGGTAATGACAAAAGGCACTGCTGGGATTTGAACCCAGGATCTCCTGTTTACTAGACAGGCGCTTTAACCAACTAAGCCACAGCGCCAGTTACACAAGAAAAGATCACTGAGATTGACTGAGCTGGTGAACAACTGCCATCTGTAACTCAGGATATCTATTGTGTTTATCTTTTGCTATAAAGCCAAGGTCAACAGCAAATACAGTTTTTGTATACACTGGGCAACATTTTAAAAGGCTCATGTTTTTGTAACTATTTACTTGGTCACTGATTGAGTCACTCTCCAAAAACATTCTCACACTCTCAACTCTCTCACTACTGAAAAGGAAACAGCTGGGGGCTCAGTCTTCTCCTATAGGGAGTTCCCGCATTTGAATGAGTTTCCTTTCATTGTAAGGCAATCAGATACTCTGTCTCTGTATTGGCTCTGCGTACAGTCTTGAATGCAAATTTTAGTACATCTTTCAGTCTCTATGCCCAGGCTTCAATGTCTTGGAGTTTAATTATGCTCAAAACGGGTCCTTCTACTTTCTTTTATCCCCCTCATGCTAAAGCCTCTATATATTTGGACCTCTGTAGGAAGGTTCAGCCTGGGTTATGGCACTATTATAGTAACATCATATCCTATGTATTAATAAAGATGTGTCTGGGATACTGTAATGACAATCATCCGTTTATATGTGTGTAATAAAGGATTTAAGAACATGATGTTGTCTTTGTCCTAGGAACCTTAATTGCAGCATAGGTGTTTGGGTGAGATAATACTGACTGGCATCTTTCTTTGACTCCACTGTGAGGGAACACTGTCTTGTGATTTTAAGTTGATTTGTCTGTCTCTTGGTCGCGGGAAACTAGACAGCCTTGCAATCGACAAGCAGCTATTATTGACTAATTGAAAACTTAGGCCCACATGTATGTATTAAGAATTGTCAAAATTCACTATCAGCATGGTTCTGTTCACAAAAGCATGTTTCTGCAATGCATGAACTGTAATTGTTACTGCACTTGTAACTGCAAAGTGTTTGAAAAAGGATAAAGATAAGAAATGAAGTTGCAGTCCTGTCTTCAACGCAGGAGTGCCATCTGGATTTGGTGGGTTTAGCAGATCCGCATCAAATAGTCAGATGGGTGGAGTTTACAGCATCAGGACCACTTAACTGGTGTCAACTGAACTTAATTTGTCATCACAAAAGCTAAAATGACATAGGGTACGCTTGTTTTCTTGTTGTTTAAACAATCTTTAAAATGTGTGTGACCCAGATCTGGTAAATATCGAATAAAGTTTCAGTCTAAAAAGGGAAATAAGTCTCAGCTTCGCTATTTATTAATTCACCTGCACGTAAGCACTGCAGTATACCTGAACATCCTTATCGTTGATCTAACTTACTGTTGTGGACTTGTAAAATCTCAAATTGAGTATATCTCCACGTCAAGTGCCACTAGGTAACGTCAGAGATGAAACTGTGAGCAATTACAAAACAAGGTCTACTTACAAGGTCTGCAATATCTCCCTGTAAAGTTGAATGTCTGCGTTAATCCTGGCGTGTTCAGCTTTACATAACTTGATAGCTTCCTCCACAACGGTCAGCAGTGACATGCTTGTCGTTTTGTTTTCACTTGTTGCTCTGCCGTGAGCACACGCAATAAACTAGAAACTAAAACTGTGAATCTATCGGTTGATGAAAGAAGATAATTCACTCAACGTACCAAACTGTCAAGGAGAGGAACATATGGTAGAATTACATTTTCAGCATCCCATGGGTTTTTTCATACTGGCCCGCGAAAGTAACGGATGCGGAAGTTCCACTTCTTCAACGTTAGCAAGTTTGCTATTAAGGCACTCAGTCCTTCGCTCCTGAAATCAGAATAACGGTTCAGAAGGCGTCCTAATGTTTTAACCAAGCAATTAGCATCCTCCGCTCGTCGTAAATACCACTCGTGTTTCGTTTTCAAAACAAATCAATACAGTATTCATCGTAAACTACCACAAAAAAATGAAACTTTCTTCTGTGAAGTACCCACTAGTACTTCTCGCGAGATATTTCGTAGCTGCCATAGAAACAGGGACGCCGAACGCTGTCATCCAATCTCTATGACGATTCGGCTCATAGATATCCTACAGCAGTTACAAGTTTAAATAGGTCCTGCTAATACATTTGGTATAGGAAGTGAACGTGTCATGTAAGATACGTATTCATATCGCAATTGATTAGTCTAAAGAGTTTTGCATAGTTATTGAGAAAATAGTCATCATTCTGTTCCCAAATATTCATTTCTTTAAGTAACTGGTAATAGGACGGTGATTCGTGACTGCAGCCCTTGGCCAAGCTGTTGCTGATCTGCTGCCTTGGTTGCATGGAACAACTTATGTCAATTATCCATCCAAGCCACATCCCTGAGGCCAATTAGTCTGTACACAGCAGTTGGGCCTAGTCCAGTACATGATGTGCACATAAGCCACTCAGTAGCTTAGTGCAGCTCGTTGTCCACTGTGGTATTGAATGTAATTTCCACACTCATCTGGTGACACTTACTCACAAAAGCGGCAATGAAGTAGGATGACTAATCAGAAGCTACCGATGATCTTAATCAGACCATAGTACGTAATCTGAATTCACCATGCTCCTCAGACCAAAACAGGATGTGTTGTCCTGCAGAGTTTGAGCATCAGTTAGAAGACTGGCTATTTGAAGATCAGTCATGATAAACCTTTGAGCAAGGTGTGGTTGTACTGTATGTATCGTTTTTGTTCATCCAGGATTTAGTGTGCCTCTTGTCTCTACCCAGCCAACAGCAGTTATATGTGGATGTGACTCAGTATTCAGTTCCACCCCATCCTCAAAATCCCCCCTTTTTAATTTTTATTCCACTTCTTTGTACCTTTGTGTATTCCTCAGTGCCAGTTTTGGATCATTTTGCTGCTATGCTTTTTTGATGGTAATTGTTATTTCTCCCTCACTGATATCCATCATCATTTCACCATGTTCATTCTGTTTTACTGATTGCTATGTGTTCTACTCTAACAGTTTCCCTTGGTTGCCACGGGATATGTCAAAGATTGCTGTGGCAACATGGACCTCCTGTTGCATGTGCTAAGATGCATGTACATATATATGGACTTGATATAGCATTTCAAAGTCAATCAAACCATCAGTGTTCTGAAACAACACAGTAATATACAAACAGGATGCATAATGACAGCTACAATAGAGCTAAGAAATAAAGAATCACTCATAAGGGAGAGCATGTTTGAAGCTCTCACAAAGAGTTGACACTAGTCAAACCAGTATCCAGCAGAAACTTCTGGCTGGGAATTTAACAATCATTCCCCTCCTGGGCTTTTAGATCAAAGTCTATTTTTTTTTCTTATTGAACTCAATTGGCGGCACAGAAGCACTTCCCAAAGCAATTAAATACAAAGTAACAGCTTGCTGGCCCCATTGGAGGGCAATGAATCATCATGTTAGTTCATCTTCCCCACCAGCCCC
>OMKZ01004193.1:11467-31261 GCA_900302535.1 Neoniphon sammara
TGGTGGCTTTGTCAATACAAATGCATGCTGCACAGCTTTGTTCAAATTCACAGAACTTTACTTTTAATTTTATTGGAGATTCAAGGGTTTCCAAAGAAATCACATATGTCCTGCTGAAGTATGGGGAAATGTAGAAAATGACACACAAGTCATCTAGATATTATAGGATAAAATATCTAGATGTCATATAACAGAATATTTCACTCAATAAAAGCATGATGTCACTTCAGTGAAGCGCTGCAACCAGCAGATACAGAATACGTACGTGACATTGTCCTACAGTATAGGAAAAATGTTTTTTTGTAACTTTGAAGCTACTTAAGGGGGAATTAAAGGAAAATCAGAGCTCAAGGGGTCAACTGTCATATGTGTTGCACTTTTGATGAGGTTCTGCATTACTTGTATCCTTGGAGCACGGTTCTTTAAATGTACTGTGAAACTCGCAGGCCAAAACGTCTCTGCATCACTATCACCCACCATCAGTTTGTTGTACTTTGTGACTCTGAAAACATTTCTGAAATGTTGCGTTTGTGTTTGTCCTGTTTGCAGCCCACCAGGGCAGAGTGACAGTGGTGCTGTTTGTGTTGGAGATCGAGTGGGTTCTGAGCACCGGCCAGGACAAGAACTTCACCTGGCACTGCTCGGAGAGCGGTCAGCAGCTGGGGAACTATCGCACCGCCGCCTGGGTCTCTGGACTGCAGTATCCTTCACCACAGCCAGCATCTCAGACCTCTGTCACGCTGAAATGCTGATTTGTTGCTCTAGGTGGTGCTTAATGAACTTGTCAGCTAGGATCCTGGCTAAATGGAGTGGAATAGAAGGACGCAAGTGGTAACTGACAGGCCATTTTTGGTGTTACAGACCCTGAAAGATGTAGGTCTTTTATTATGACAACAAAACCTGTCCTCGGGTCTCCCTTTATTCCAGCATAGTCACTTAAGACACAGTGCAAGTAAGATTAGCTTCCAGTTAGTCTGTATTATGGGGAAGGGCTAACAATAGGCATCAGTCATGCTGTTGTCAAGGAAACGGTCAGGGTAGGTTTCTGTAATGGCCAGATGAAAGGCTGTGAGAGCGCTCAGCAATGACACCGGTCCATACCAATGAGCTGCTATGAGGTTATGAGGCTGCTGGTGTCCTTCTAGCCTAAGCATGCTATTATAAAAAAAAAAAAAAGCACTTTTCAGTTGGAATGGCAAGAAAATGAACGGGTGAATTAGAAAGAAAGTGAGCAGTGTTGGTTACAGTTTTTTATATGGGATTTTTTTTTCAGCATTTGATTTGTTAATGTTGTGTCTTTCTGACTTTGATGTTGGCCACACTGGACTTATCCACACTGAATTTGGTAAAGGCACATATCATTTCAGGTTTCCCGGTGAGTGAAAACAGTTTGAAAATGAATTGGTTTTCTAGTGTGTTTCATTTTAAGACGGGGAATTCGATTAGATGGGATAATTAGGTAGTTCCTTGTGCAGTCATTTGTTTCCTTTGTCCTCCACCCTGCAGCGTGGACAGTGTTGTAATGATTGTGGCCTGTAGTGATTTAACCAGGTCAGAGGAAGACTGTGTGGGATGGAGCCCTCTCCATCTCTGAAAGGCCACTGAAAGGACTGAGAGCTGACTCTCTCTAATTATTATGTTATAGAAGAAAACGAGAAGTCATTCTGTCCCACCCATCCAAGTGCTAGATATTGCTATACAGTGAAACCAAAGTACACTTTACAGTACACTCATTATGTTTAAAAGGAAGTGAATTTCTTAGATTGGGATTAAAATAGAGTGTTGCTGGTTTTATTTGTGGTTATTTAGACCAATTTCAGTTTGTAGACTGATACACACTGTTAAAAAAGAAGAAGAAGAAAAAGGCAGCAGTTAAGACTTAATGCGACTCTGCAGTGCAGTTTCTTCTTCCTTAACCTTAATCTTCTCCCAGGTTTGATGTGGAGACCAGACATGTGTTTGTAGGGGACCAGTCTGGTCAGGTGACCATCCTGAAGCTGGAGCAGGACAGCTGTAGCCTGGTCACCACCTTCAAGGGACACACTGGTACACACACACACACACACACACACACACACACTGTATATAAGCACACTTAAACCTCTTTGTCCTTGCTGGTCCCGTCGGTCATACAATTTGGGAAAAAAAAAAAAAATCTAATTTTTGGGTTTAATTAATTTCAGGCTTGTAGCCTGAGCCTGTAGACGATTAACAATATTGAGATGATAGGGGCATGAATTTTGTTTTTGGCTACTAGTGATGAAACAATATTTGCTCAGATCTTGTCTAGACAAACACAAATATTTGGTTACCCCAAACTGTCTTGGAGCTGTGTTTCCTAGATGTTTTTGGCTTCCTGCTTTAGAGCACTCATGACTTAAGCAGATATTAGTTTGTGAAAATGAGCAGCACATTTTTCCCTCATATTCCTAGGATTGCAATGCTATTGACTGTGAATCACTGCAGCTGACATTTTATGATAATTTCCATGACAATAATAAACTCTACTTTTCAAAAACATGTTACAAAGTGCTTTCAAATAAGAAAACAATGATAAATAAATAAGAAAAACAATTGAAATGCTAGACAAGAATGAATTAAAGGATGGCAAATCCAAGAGAAGTAAAATTTGTGAAAACAATTAAAGGAACAGTTCACCCAAAATACAAAAATGACATATTCCCACTGTGTATAAACCATCAGAAATTTACATGTGAAAACTCAACTGCAACTGCTGTTTGCAAAATAATGGCATGAATACCGGGCATAATTCACAGCCCTCTGAGGTGAAGAGTTTCCTTGGGAACTATTTCCAGCTGAAGAACATCAGCAAATTGTATCTATCCGCCGTAGGAATTCAAGTTGGACAGATACAGTTTGCCAGGGGGAGGTCAAAGCAGACTGGAAACGCCAAATCACACAGGAACTATCTGGATGAATAGACTGTACAAGGATTAAGTGGGACAATACCCCTTTTTGTATTTTCTGTGAACTGTGCTTTTAAAACCAGTTCTTAAAGTAACAAGCAACCAGTGTAGAAAAGCTGAGGTGGGTGTAGTATGAGCCGGCAACATGCATTTGGTCTTGTTCAGTAACCTGGCAGCAAAATTGAAACTCTGCTGCTGCTGGCTAATTTAGAAAGGAGAACAGAACATTTCACCAGCCGAGAGGAGATTATATAAAGGCAAATATGAACCTGTCATTGTCTTTAAGACTTTAAGTGAAGACTGATTAAATCTTTTTCTGGCCTGGTAAAATCATGCACCATCTTATTAGTATGCTCATAAAGATTTTCACATGCAGGCTTTATGATGCACAGTGCTCAGTGTAAAAAGAGGTGTGTTCAAGGCCAAAAATACTCCTTTTACACTGGTCTGAAATCATACTATCATGCCGGACTTGAGCTCAGTGTGAATACGTGAACCCGACATCTCAGTCCTGTATTCTGAACCCTGCAACAATCCCGGGTCATTATCGGCTTCAGCTCTGATTGGCTGAGGTGTAAACAGATCACGCGCTAATTTGCAACTGGCATCAGCACGGTGACACAGGGCGTGCTTTACATCTTAGGCTGGTAATCCCAACCTTAGTGTAACTTTAACCTGTTTATTATGGTAAATTAACATCAAATCACCATCTTTTGTATTGGACTCTGACTTGTGTTCATAGTGTAGCTGTACTGACAGACTGTGGTTGCAGAACATCGAAGAAAACATTGCTTTTCGGTTGGGTTGGAAGATGTGAAACCATTTAACTTGGAGGTGAAATATGCCGGATGGGTCTGGATGTAAAAAGTTTCACCTGCTTTCTTTTTAGCAGGTAGTAGTGGGTACCTCGTGTAAAACCCACTTGGGCGGTTTAGAAGTGGTATGACAAATGTCTCAGTCTTGTCTGAATTGCAGGGTTCGCACGGCCTCCGGAGAGTAAAACTCAAGCCCTTTTCAAGCACTTTCAATGCAACTGCGAAAAATAAAGTTTACAGAATTCCAAAGCACTAAATGTATATTGTCCCTTTGTTTATTTTTTACCAGCTGATCATATTAACTTTCATTGTAGTTTTGATTATTTGTGGTCGTGATTATTTAAATGCTTGCAAATTTCTAGAGGGATAGGGATCGTTTCAAATATTAAAAGATTTTTTACATGAGTGATTGTGTCGATGAAACACCAGATTATGTTGAAAATGAAGCATTTTTCAAGGAGTATATTTGGATTCAAGCATATTCCTAACCTTGAAAACTTAAAATTCAGCATTTATTAAACTTTCAAGGCTTTGTACAAACCCTGGCATTGAGTAAAAGAGAGCTTTGGGATATCTAGTTATCTACTAGCATAGCAGTGAGAGGAGATGCCACCATTTAATACCTGCTAGGGGTAACATGCATAAAGAAAACAATATCAGTATTGCAACACATGCAATCAGTGACGGAGAAGAAAATCAAGAAATGTTTTGTTTGGCAGTTATAATGAGAACCAGCGCAGAGCGGCCCCAGAGATACCAACGCAATTCTGAAATTTGTAAATTAGAGTAGCAGGATAAGTCGTGTTAAAGGCTGCGTTCAGGTCAGCAGAGCCACTCTTCACCAAGAGGACATTAATCCAAAGGACATTTCCACCGCTACAGTTTTATTTACTGGCCTTTAACACCGACCCGCTTGTTTACAAGAGGAAGATGAACTTAATTAGGTCTCGCTGTGCTTGTTTTGTCTGTCCCTTTTATGACCCGCGTCTTTTAATTGTTTGCCCGTTCCTTTATTCATATTTTTTTGTTTTTGTTTTTGTTTGTTTGTGTGTGTGTGTGTGTGTGTGTGTGTATTCTCCCGCGCCGCAGGCAATGTGACGGCGCTGTGTTGGGACCCGGTCCAGAGGGTGCTGTTCTCTGGCAGCTCAGACCATTCCATCATCATGTGGGACATCGGAGGGCGCAAAGGCACCGCTATCGAGCTGCAGGGACACAAGTAAGACTCACACACAAACATACACACACACACACACACACACACACATATCATGTTTACTGTCAAGGGCAATGACATTCACTGCTGTTTACATAGTCTTGAAAAGAGTTGTCAGTCTAAACCCCGTTCAGTTACAGGGACTCACTTGAAAAGATTCAGTCACAATTTTGTTTCACTCACCTCATTAAATCCATTTAATTTAATTTATTTGGATTTATTAGTAAATATACTTTATTTTCATTTTTTAAAATGTGAGTATTCAGTGACAGTTATTGAAAACCAGTTGCAATAGTTGCAGTCCCCTGTTGCATGCCCTAGTCCTTGGCTCTTACCTTTGAAACAAATGGCGCACTCCTTTCAAAGTCAGACGTACCTTTTGGCAGAGATAAAAATAAATGATCGCCAAACTACATGCCAACCAGATGGCTCAGTTTTTAATGTGCCTGGGTGCCTGCTGAATCCCACTGCTGTGCACAGAATACTCTTGTGATACGATACAAAATCAAATATGATATCTTTGACCAAATACCTCGATATATATATTGTATTATAAGGATATTATAAGGATGATTGTTGGTGCTTTCCTAAGACACAAGATATTTTTGATAAACAGTCATTAGCAATGTGGATATGATGACCAAGCAGGTAGAGCCAAATAATAAAACAGCTACAACAGTCTAATAATTTCAGAAAACTGCATCCCTTGTAATATCCCTTGCACCCACTGTAATACAGCCCTAAAAACCAGTTAAAGACAAAGCTTACGTCTTATCATGATATTACGATATCCAAAATCCCAGACCATATAGACTAATCATGATATCAGTATAATGGCAATATAATACAAAAACTATTCCAAAGTGTTTAAGTCCCTGCTTGTCCATTGCCTGTTTGTGTGTGTGTGTGCGTGTGTGTGTGTGTGTTCATACAGTGAGAAGGTCCAGGGCTTGTGTTACGCCTCACACACTCGTCAGCTCATCTCCTGCAGCTCAGACGGAGGTATCGTCATCTGGAACATGGATGTGACGCGGCAAGAGGTGAGGAGGGTGTGGGGGAGGACACACACACACACACACACACACACACACACACACACACACACACTCAGAAACTACAGTGTGTCCCCTTTCAAACTCAGTCACTAACAGCAGGAGTGCACTGGGACACTTAGCGCGTCATGGAGAGAAGACAGTGATGCTGGCTGCTTTAAAGATGCCATGCGCAGTGTGTGTTACGAGCGCGCCACGTGTGTAGTCATGCCTGCTTGCCTATGTGCAAATAATATAAAGCACGATGCGTTGGATAAGCTTCTGATTGTGTGCTTATGTTTGTTCTCCCTCCTACTGTGGATTAATCTCTCTCAAGAGCTCCATGAAAGGTCACGAGATTAGTAAAATGTCCTTTTGATTCTCGCTCACACACGCACACACACACGCACACACACACACAAGGCCTAGCTCTAATCAGAAAGCCTTGCTCTCTCTCTCCTCCACTCCCCTGTGCGCTGCCAGTCTCCAGACAGTTAGTCAGGACTTGATTGCTTCTCCGTTAACCCAAAATCACTTTCACAAAAGAATGGCACCCTCTGTGTCATTCTTCTGTGTCACGGCCTCCATTACTTCGCCAGAATACTCATCTCAAAATTATTTCCGCCGTTCCTCCGGTTGCTCTGAACTCTGTTTGAGACTGACATCCCTCAAGGCAACGTTTAAAATAACTCTGCTGATCGCTCACAGCTGAAACACATTTTATTGTCTGTCCGTGCAATAAAGAAGACGACATACTTTCCCTGGGAGTGGTGGTTGTAATTTCCATTCTGAATATTTATCATTATCTTCTCACCCGAACACTGATCATCAAGCCGGACTTGGTGCGTGCATCTACTATATTCCAAGGTTTAAAATAAGATGAACAGATCGCTGCTCTTCGGTCAGAGCCGTTACAGGATGATCCAGGATGAGGAGCGGCTCGGTTAGACGGACAAATTCACCAGAAGCTGTGACACGAAAGATCAGAGAGAAACGGAGCTGCAGGGATTTCAACAAGAAATGATCACTTTGCATCATCGTGCATTATATCACTTTTATTAATGTGGCATGTAAGGCGGGGCTATATCAATATTGTGAGATGAGACTCGGTATCGTAATAGGGTGATATGACTTAAGTGTTGCTTTCTCCTGGTTTTAAAGGCTGCATTACAGTAAAGGGATGCAATTTTTAGACTGTTCCAGCTGTTCGATTATTTGCCTCTACCTGCTTTTTGATATCCACATTACTAAATGATAATTTATCTGTGTTAAGATCTGATGAAAGCACCAATAGTCATACCTACACTATTGTCATAACATTGAAATTGAGGAATTTAGTCAGTGATATCAGCCCGGCCTTAGTGTCATTCTTATTTAATCTCTCTGCTTCATCAGTCAGTCAGTTAATCAGTGAGACTTTATTTGTGTACCACTTTTCATACCAACAAATGTAACACAAAATGCACAGCTGAGGAGAGACACTGTTGGCATTTGAGGAAACACTGGGGGCAAGATTACAGATAAAAAAAATAAGATAAAAGAAAGATAAACGAATAAAGAACATACAAAGCTGAAGGTAGACTTCTTGTCATTTTTAATTTCTGCATCTTTTAATTTCCCCTCTGCCTGCACTCTGCTGCTTACTGATTAAAATCGGTCCCACTTTTGTGTCATCATGTTTTGATGAGCAACATATAATATGTGCAGAAAATGATTCCCTCATGTTTGCTGTTTATTAAATCAGTTCTTCTTGCTGTGGCACAATGGTAAGACGGAAGCCAAGTCTAAATAAAAATACAACTAAATCCTGAAATGTGTGTTTGCCCAGACTCCAGAGTGGCTGGACAGCGACTCCTGTCAGAAGTGCGAGCAGCCTTTCTTCTGGAACTTCAAACAGATGTGGGACAGCAAGAAGATCGGCCTACGTCAGGTACAGGACTATGCCCGCCCCTTCTATCTCTCCAAGTGTGAGATTTAATCTGAGGTGAATAATAAAACGTCACACAGGGGAATTAAAATGAAAGGTTCAATGTCAGCGGAAGGAAATTCAGAGGCAGGAAAACAACATCTTTTCCACAGCTCTCCTCCTTCCCCCGACTTCACTGCTAAACAGATTTTCAGAACGAGCGTACACAACCTCCCCGTTCTGCTGCACTAATAGCCTGCAGACGTCTTGTGGTTGTTTTATTGTCTCACTCTCGGGGACAGCTGTAAGCTTTGGCTTCTCACTTCAAGCAGGGTATAATATCTACGCTTCTTGTGAATTGCACAAGCTGCACACAGAATAATAACACCAATTAAATAAGCCAAATGCGGCAAAATAATAATGAGTGAGTGGTGAAAATGAGCAAATAATGAATAATGCATAATGAGAGTGATAATAATGAAGAATGTTTTTGTGTAGTACACTTTTTATTAACAGAAAATCTCAGCGCAGTGGAGGTTTTAGGGGTAAACAGCTATTTCAGGTAGCGGAGTGTGAATTCTTGGACACTCTGACAGGTCAGGTCATCTGTTTGTGCGGCGGTGGCAAAGCGCTGGAGAGGGTGGGCGCTCTCAAACAGAGAGTCAGTGTTAGTGGAGGGCAGAGAGGAGGTGCCGGAGATCAGGGAGTGGATGTTGTTGAACTTTGCTCGAACAAAGGCAGTAAAGTTGTTCCACAGCTCCTCCGAGGCCTCCAATGACGGGAAACATTGCAGCTTTAGGAGGTGGTTTATAAGTTGTGCATGTGTAGCTGATGATGTAATGCAGAAACCTCATGTCACACGTTGGGATGAACCGATAACACTTCTTCAGTCCCGATAATGAGTGTGAAACTTCAATTATGAGTAGGACTGGGCGATATGAACAGAATCAAACTCACATTATTTTTAAATATCTCTGTTGCTATTGTGATGATATTGCAGGGATGAATATTGGTGATATTTACACATGAGATTTTTGATAAATAATCATTAGTAATGTGGATATGATGACTGAGGCAAATAACAGAACTTGCATCCCTTTTCTGTAATGCTTTAAAACCAACACTTATGCCACATCATGATATTATCCAAAATCCTAGACAATATCTAATCACATATCACAATATCAATTATTATTGATATATTGCTCAGCCCTAATACTGAGTACTGATCCGATCCATTACTCTCACTGAACAGTGTAGGCTTGGGTCATTAGTTGGGGTCAGTTTGGACAAAATAATCGATCCTTCTTTTCTTGAGCATTTGAGCGTTTTTGGCTTCTTTGTGCTAAAAATGGAGAAAACCGAGACACTTTACTCTTATTTATGACATGTTAGGCTTTTGTTTTCACATATTAGTCTTGGGCAAAATCTGTGATAGTGCATTTTAGCCTGGTATGGGCAGCACAGATACAGATACCAGTGCTGGTACAGGTGCCTAGTAATCTGAGATTATTATTAGTCATGTAATTATGTTAAATCACATTATTGTCCTACTCAGATCATTGGTAATAGTGTGTTATTGTGCACATGAAAACACGCCCATTATAAGTCACTCTGAGTGTCAGTTTGTAGTGTAAATCCTCTCACATTAAGGGTCTCAGGTGCTGTCAGTGCTGTTTTCTGTCTGCTGGAGCACAAAATGCAAAGCTTGTAGTAACCAAAGACCCTGCTGCCCTGCTGACTGTGTTCATGTCTCCTCTCCTCCTCAGCACCACTGCAGGAAGTGCGGCCAGGCAGTGTGTGGGAAATGCTCGTCCAAACGCTCCACCATCCCACTCATGGGCTTCGAGTTCGAGGTGCGAGTGTGCGACAACTGCCACGAGTCCATCACCGACGAGGAGTGAGTAACAGTCCGGCTCTGTTGTTGCATGTTATGAAAGGAGTCCCTGCTGCAAGAAAAAAAAGTGGCTGCAAATCCAGTAGATCAGTCCAAACATGTAAAGAAAGTGGATGTAGTCCAAAACAATTTTGTTGGTCTTTTCTTTTCTCTTGTTATTCTTTTCAGCCTTTAGTACAATAAACTCCTTGAGGCTTTTGTCGAGAGCCGAAACAGCGAGTTTATTGTGCTAGGCTCTTTTTAAAAGGCTGAAAAGAATAAAAAGGATGAACAAAATAGCTTCGGAGCACATCCTTTTTTTACATGATTGGATATCATCCTGCCTATTTAAGATACACAATGTCTATTATGCACTAAATAAGTAAAAGGGAAGAAATTGAAAGCCTGTGGAGTTTTAGTCGGTTTATTAACGCTGTGTTATACTGTGTTATTACTCTGATTCTGAAAGACTTTGTGAAAATGACTGTAGATTGGTTTAACATATCAAGAAAGGAGACTGGACTAGACTGTAAACCTGTTTGAACCATCAGATCAAAATGACCAGCCTCATCAATACTCCCACCACGGTCGAGTAACCAGCACGTTTCCCTTTGTGCCCTCCAGCCGAGCGCCCACAGCCACCTTCCACGACAGCAAGCACAGCATCGTTTACATGCACTACGAGCCCACCACAGGAAGTCTGCTCACGTCGGGCACCGACAAGGTCATCAAGGTCTGGCTGAGTGTCTGTTGTGTTCAGTGGAGCCGCTCAGGAGCTTATTATCAAACAAGACATCCGGACACATGCATGATTCAGGAGTTTGTTTTTCCCCCATTCAGCCTTTATTTATACAGGTTAATCCTGTTGACATTAAGGATATCTTCTCCAGGAGAATTGTGGTCAACAGATCAGCAGCACGTGTAGATTCATACCGCATTAAAATCATAAAAAAATCTATTTAATGGATAATCTCAGAAACGTGAGAGGAAAAGAGAGGGAGGAAGACAGGAAAATAAACTCACACTTAACATTAGATCCATATTCATTCTTTAATACATTAGACTAATCATCCGTTTTTCATAGCCCTAACAGTTTGAAATTAGAGTTGGTGTCACTTTGTCAATATCCAGTGGATATTGGCTGGTCATGAAACCCTCTACCAATGTAATAGATGTTCTTGACCACAGCGATATAAAAACAGTGTGTACCCTGAAAAAACAACAGCAATAACAACAATTTAATCTCATGTTCAGCGTTAAAGTTCTTTTCAAAACAAGCGGGAAAATCTGCCAGTGGGATGAGCTAATCCCACTGGCAGTTTCACTTGTTTCAGGAATTTTTCTGGAACAAATATGTTGAAATAAGGCTGAATAAGGCAGATCAGCCCACTAGTATCAAGAAATGACACTTCATTAAAGAAAATTCTGGAAACAAGTTGATGAACATTGGAAACAAGTGGAATTATCTCATCCCACTGGCAGATTTTTGTACCTTGTTCAAAGAAAAACAAGATTTTAAGACTGAATATGAGATTAAATGGCTTAAGATGAATATTTTTTGCAGTGTAAAACATGCAGTATATATATTGTCATTCATTTCTTGTTCATTTATGTTTTTGTAAATATGTTCTTCATTTAAACGCAGTTATGTAACCCCCTGTTTCCCATGCCCTGCACTGAATAGCCTCCCACCCCTAAATGAATTTCATTAGCCTGGGCATCAGCTGTAGTGTCTTATGATGATCTAAATGCTGTTCAGATGTTGACTAGAAAAACATTCTGGGGGGAAACACTGAATACATGTAATTTTTTGGCACGAAAATGGTCCAATTTAAAGACACTGAATAGTTTCACAAAATGCTGGCTATCAGCAACTTCAGTCAAATAATATTGGTACCAGCCTTCACAAACCCATCTTGGTCCATTTGAAGTCTTTCTGCGTGCTATTCCATAAAGAGATCACAAAGTTTTATTATCCAATTCCTGTCTGGGCTGTAAGCAGAGTCAGCAGAAATGTGTCTTGAACAGTTTACGTGTTCAGTCACATTTAAGAGACTGATTGTGTGTGTGTGTGTGTGTGTCTCCAGCTATGGGACATGACTCCTGTGGTGTCCTGAGGTCAGCGGCTGACCGAGAGTTAGCGGGAAGCTCTGTTCACCCATCTGATGAAGGCTTACACATCATGTTGGCAGTCATACTTGAAGAGGAGGAGGAAGAGGAGGACAAACATCGATATCGGTGTCACCTGGATAATGTTTAACAACTTTTCCCAGTAACATTCGCACACCGTGGACATTGCAGCCAGTGGAGCCTTTTTTCCGGCCAGTCGGGGTGACCAGAGCAGACCAGGGAAATGGGACAGGCCTTGGTAGACGCCCTGTCATTGATGGAGACATTTTGTGTGTGTGTGTGTGTGTGTATGTGTGTCAGGGGGTGCGTCATGATTTCAGTGAGGAGCTGACACACCTACTTGTTGATGTTTTTTTGGGGGTTTTTACTTATGTTTTGGTCTTAAACTGGAAACTCAGCGGCACGGAACAGTAACTTGACTGTTCGTACCCCACAGTATCAACATCAACATCTCCCTCGAAACCTTTTTTGTTTTTTGTTTTTATGGAAATAATCGTTTTTGTTGATTGTCTTTTCTTTTCTGAGGAAGCACAAAAGAGGTAACCACTGACTAGTGAAATCAACAGGGCATTTACAATGGGAAATGTTTAATCTAATATCAATAACATCTGACTGAAACAGGGTGGGCACAGCAGTACTTTAACCACGTGACGCTGAACTGAGTAAACTGCTCATGTTGGTCCCTAGATTTTACCAAATAAGGATCTGAAACCCCTCACTTCTCCCTGTAATGTTAAGTCTCTGTTTTAGGCTGCTGTGCCTCTCATCAGCCACTAGGGGGAAGACTTGGCCTGCTGAGCCAAGCCTCCCAGTGACATCCAAGCATTTTGAAGAAACCACAGCTCAGAGGGTAAAAGACAGGGAATAAGGGCCATGAATTTTTTTCCGTTAAGAAGGCTACTCTAAATGGGACAAGTGGAGGCCGTCTGGGGTGATGTCATCGCCCATCCCAAAGCGCACAGCATCCAAACACCCACAACTGCTTTTATCAATTTTGGCTGCAAGACCAAATGAGGTTTGTCCTAGAGGATCCACCTTGTTTATAGAAAAAAATGGAAGTCATATTAATTATGTCAAATCAGAACTTTGCATCCCTGATTTATTGGACAGTATGTTGTGATAGCAAAGGTGGAAAATAGAGGATTTAGGTCATATGACACTCTGTCTATGAATTCATGGTATGCTTATAAATCCACTGATCTGCAGAGTCGGGTTTTGTAATGAGTGAATTGAGACTGAAAATGTTTGATTCTTGGATTGTGAAATTTACAGGTCCCACACAAACATACTTGAGATCTCACATTGTGAAATGTCTTTGCACTTCCAATTGATGTGGTTTTGCAAAGAAAAAAAACTGGGGCACTTTTTTTTGTTTTTTAAACCAAACCATGAAAAGAATCTCTTTTTGGCAAAATGTTAACAAATGTTCAATATCTTCATCAAAGGGTGTAATAGCTGTAGTTGTTTTATGATGAAATTATTTATTATGACTGTCGTCCATATGTTTCTGACATAAAAAAATGTACATATCATCAAGCTAATCATTGACTGTGGCAGCATGTACTTGAATCAGGACTAAAATTGTGTAATGAAGATTTTTTTGCATTGATTGTTTTTGTGGTTAACTGTTTTTAAAGTCTTAATATTTACTGCCTTTTATGTTTCATTAATGCACTGGAATAAGAACCAAAATTGCTGCTATGACCCTGGTTTTAGTGTTTATCATATTTGTATTTGACTTGAAAGGTCAGAAGGTCCCGAGTGGGTTTTACACTCCTTGGACCCATGAAGCCGATACACTCAACATTTTAAAGATTTGAAAGAAAAATAAGGTTGTCCCAAGAATTTCATCCAGCACTAGACAGAGAAATGCCCTCATCACAGCTGTGGTTTGTTTATTTAGGCTTTCATACCTTCTCATACAGGTACATATACTCCATAATTTAATAAATCATAAATGTATTATTTTAATTTAATATCATAATATAGTTTTTATTATGTTTTTTATTACATATCAGTGGTACATGGAAGTAACCCATACTTAATGTTCAGATCTACAGTGCAGAAACCCCCAGTACAAGGGAGACAAAGTCACTAGATGCTTAAAGTTTCATTCCAATCAAAATGAATGACAGATCATATTCAGCTGGGGCCAGCTGGCAAATTTTCCTATGACAGGAAAAATTAAGATTGTTATACAGTTCATAGGAGTAGTGTCAAAATAAAGAAGTTAGGGAATTTGCTAACATGTGACAACACTGGGCTTCGATCTGTCTGTTTAATATTTTCAATATCTTGGACCTCAAAGTTGCTCTTTCAAAAATGTAGTAGTAACCCAATCCAACATTAACAGCTTTCATGACATTCTGGACCACATCTGACTTGTGACATGCTGCTTTAAGCTTCTCTCTCTTCTTCGTCTTTTACAAAATACGATGGCATTGCTTCTACAATCAAGATTGTAACTGAATTCACACGCAAAATTCACAATGTTATGCTTATAGCTTACCTTGTTGCCTACTAACACAAACACAACTCTTTCAAAGCCACATGCCAGACAAGCAAGAGGCCCTCGTCTGTAGGTGACCTTATTCATGTTGTACAGTAGAGATTAGAGGTGATCTATTAACAATCCGTGAGAGAGTAACCCTGTGAACTGCCTGAAATGTGACACCCTGATTTATTGGAATAATTCTGTTAGTCATCAAACAAAAATGCCCTCAGTCACCTCTCCTGATCCATACTCTGTTTTTTTTGCCAATGATATGTAAAGAATTGAATAGTAATTAGTTCAGCAGTTCAATATTACAGATGTCCTTTATATTTTTGAGATAGGAACAAAAGTCATAAGTGATAATTTGTTTTAGAATCAACAATATCCAAATTTACATAGATGTATATATTTATTATAGTAGGCTTTTCCGTATCTGACTCATACTCCTAGGTTTGCCTGTATTCAGCTCCTGCTGTGAGGTAATTACTGTCTTTTGGCAGTGCTAAAATGGATAAAGGACATTTTGGAATGCAGCATGTTCACTGAAGCTTCAGTTCAAATATAAAAACATTTTACAAACCAAAAAATTACTAAAAAATTATGTACAGATTGTAAGTCATATCTGTAGTAAGGAGTGCTTGGTTGAAAAAAAAAAAGTTCTTTTAGCAGAGATGTCAAGGTTTGAACTTGCTGGCAAGCTGATCCAACATGGCCTGGAGTTTCTCCTCTTCTTGTGGTGAAGCCCTGGAGAAGGCCAGTGGCAGGTGTGTAGCCACAGCTTTGCGATCTGAAAGGAAACGTGGAAGAGCATGAAAGAAGCAGGAGACTCTGTAGCACCACAGTGCCTCATGCACCAGATATAAGGGAAGCATTTGGAGGATCAGTATCCATTGCACCGTTTTAAATATTTCAATACCACAAATGTACAAACAAGTTATCTCGCCTCATTAACAATACATGAACTCCCACTGATCAATCACGTCAAAAACACACAAGTTTATGACTTGACACCTGAGGCAATTTTAAGTTTGTGGCAATCATCTAGGCTGCCCCCCTCGTTTCCATTATTCATGCTGTCTGCACTCAGCACAGAGATATGAGGGTTCATTTTCCTCCTTCCTTGCTGCCATTTATTCTTGTACCATATGAAAACTTTCACAGACTTCGCCTGCGTCTGAGTTGAGTGTTTTATCAGTGTCACATTATGTATGATGTGATTATTGGCAATCACCTGACAGCCACAGACTTTCTGTCTGTGGCTGTCACGTAAGTATCTTATTATGTAGGCTGTCTTCGCTAGTCAGGACAGCAGTTAATTTCAAGGTAGGTTTGACAGCGCACAATTTGTTTTTTAAAAACAACACAAAAAGGATATTCCAAAAAGAAATCTAATTACATGCTGCGTGCCTTGTAAAATGCATGCAGGGTGTATTTGGAGAAACTAGTGAGAGAGCAGTAAATGGCTTTAATGCTAACTCTCGGCAGTATTTTCTGCTTTGCAAAAAGCAACTGTTTCCTAATATTCTGAAGATTGAGAAAACCGGGGCAGTAGTGATGGGAACATTGTCTGACAAATATGTTTCATAATGTTCTTAGATGGCTGAATACAGCTGTGTTTCTGACCCTGAAAGAAGAGTCCGCTGGGCTGCTTGGTGGCGGCTGCAGACACAGCCAGCCAGACCGCTGTGTCGGCCCCCATGGCCTCTGTCCGGAGTTTGTTCTTCATCTTGGCGTGGAATTCAGGCATGGACGACTGGACCGCTGTGGAGGGAAAAAAAAAATCACACTGGATTACAGCAGCAGCATATTTAATCCATGGAGGTATTACTGAGGCATTCCAGTTTTAGTGTAGAAGGTGCATCTCAGCCCTTGTATCAGTGCCTGTTGAGTCTAAAGTTTAAAAATTCACTTTACATCTCTCTCTCTCTCTCTCTCTCTCTCTCTCTCTCTCTCTCACACACACTCTGGTTGTTACCTGGCGTGTCGGCCCAGCCGGGGTGCATGGAGGAGAAGTGGATCTCTTTGTGTTGGGACGCCCATCTCTCTGTCAGGATCACCTGCTGCCTCTGTCATAATTAAAAACACAAAAGCACATCAACAGACATACGCACAATGCCACAATTTCTATGCAGCTCTTGGCTGCACAGCTGCAGTTTGTTCTGCTTTACTTTGTTCTGAGCGTAGGCCATGGTGCCGTCAAACGTCCCCTTCTCAAACTGCAGGTTGTCCAGGTTCAGCCTCTGTGTCAGCATGCCTCCAGATGACACGGTGATCTGCAGGAGATGGTGGCAAATATATTTTCATTTTAAATTAAAAAACACTTGGTTAGCAGTTTATTTGGACTGTCCAGTGTTCATATTCAACTTATATGGATCAACTTTATATGGACTTAATGTCACACTAACACACTAGTATCGCAAGTTGATACTAAGTTCATTGGACAGCCCAAATAAAGTGAAACCAAATATTTTGTCATACTTTGCAATTGTATGTTAACCTATTATTTATTTATTTATATTTATACGAACATGCTGGGTTTATTTTAGGAATGAAAAATGAGAAACAAGCAGCTAAAGATGAAAGCGGCTGTATAAAAAATAAAAATTTCCATCATATATTTGTGTGTCAGAATGGTCAGCATCTTTTTATGGGCTGAGGCAGAATGTCACTCACCACTCTGGGGTCTTCAACCTTCTTCAGGGCAGGTATCAACGCTGTGGTGAGGATGTACGTCCCTGTAAGTAAACATGAGCACAGCAGTCAGTTCAGCAACAACTTACCTGGATTCTATGCTTAAAACCTTGAGACATTTAAAGTTTTTTGGCAAGGTTCATACATTCATTTTAAATAAGGCACGTGTGCTGAATGGGATTTCTGTTTTTTACATAGTATCAAATCTGAGAAATTTCACGCTAACCCTTCATTAAGTGCTTGATTAATCCTGTTTTTTTATGATGAGACCAATATAAAAATATTCCATATCTATACAGCACAGTGTTGTTATACTAACAGAGATCAGTGATGCCAGTCAACACAGAGAGCACGGGTGTTTTTTATTTTTTTTATTATACTGAACTGTTTCCCATCTTTACCGAGTGTATTTGTGGCGAAGTTCCTCTCCACCCCCTCCTCGGTTAGCTCCCTCTGGTTGACCATGCAGCCTGCATTGTTGATCTGGTGAGTACGACAAAGTGAAATTACAGTGCAAAATATTGTTTTGGATTATTTGCTGATTAACCCTTGTATAGTTATCATTATATGACAGATGGTTTAGACACATACATACCAGTACATGTAAACTGTTGTTTTGAGAGAAGCTCTGGGCAAACTCCCATACTTGCTTAGCACTGGACATGTCCACAACATATACATGAACGTTCTGGGAATAAATTGGAAATATAAGAAACAATGTCAAACATCAGTACCAACAACTATTCTGCTTTTTTTATTGGATTTTCCTTCAATGAAACAGAAGATCATGTAGGCTTTGTTCCAAACAGGCATCGGCCACCTATTCGTGGTTGTCATGTATATGAATGAAGGGCGTGGCCAGACTGTAAGGGGGCTTAGCTGCTACTCACTCCTCACCTGATTTTTACTCTGCTCTACAATTTCATCCTTGGCAGCATCTGCCCGCCCCTTGTTTCGACACACCATATGAACCGTTCCCCCTGTAGACAAACAAAGAAACCATAACGTTAGACAAGCTGGTATTCATCAACTCAAAAAAAATACCCAATTTCTCATGCCCTCAACACAGACACACACACACACACACTGCAATCAGCCCATCCATGAAGACTGACCTCTGTTGGCAATTTCCAGGGCAGTGAATTTCCCTATCCCACTGTTGGCCCCTGTTATCATGAAGGACCTGCCGCTGAGGTTCACATCTAGGTCTGCTGGAGTGAAATGCTTTGCTGCAGCCTCATAGCCAGTCCTTTTGGGAGCAAAGTGCAGCAAGAAATGATCAGTTTACTACAACTGCAAAGAAATCGGTATATAAGTTACAGCATGTTTACAGTACTGTTAAAAGGGATGACACAATGCACAATTCAACTTCTGCTATTCCCCCTATTTTACTGAAAACAGAGAGAGGCGCAGCCCTTATACAACAAACTTTAACAGGTTATTATGTTGATGTTATGTTATTCCTTGGCTCCAGGACAGCAAGAGCTCAATCAATACTTGTGAAGGGGTACACTTTTTCTTAAAGCTAGAAACTGGGGAACTCACCCTCAGGACAGTGAGTTTGACACAGTAACAAATTCAAGCTTTAGAAAAGAGTTGTTCAAGTTCACAAGCATTTATTGAACTAAACTGAGCCACTGAATTAGCATGTGATTAAAATGGGTGGCATTCCCTTAAAAAGACTGGTGAATGTAAGGGTGAAGCTTGCCTTTCTCTCACCTGAATGACAGGAATGATGGCTGTGATTGCGTTGGCTACTTTAACAATCAGGTTGCACACATATTTCAGTGAGCCTCTTTTGGCTCTGATTGTTGCCTAACTACAGACCTGTGGCAACAGTGATGGAGTAAGTGGGAGTCTTTACAAGAAAAAAGGACTCAGCACTGATCGGATTATTACAACGAAACCAGAATTAAAGGGTCGAATCTTTAGTGGGCTGTGAATTAACGCACTGCACAATTTTTATACAAAATAATATAACACAAAAGCTAAAACCTACCTGTGGCTGTGTATTTTGACTAAGCTACATTAAATAGTTCCCAGCCGAAATGAATATCCACTTACTTTGTGTACTCTTGGAGTCCTTTGACAAACCAAACGGCGTTCCTGTAAATTGACATATTTAGTGCAAACTAATGTCCCGTTTAAGTGGATTTAAAGGTATGCCCAGGCGATTCCGGTAACAAGACTAAAAGTAATACTTTAGTGCTTCTACGTTTCATAAGAATGACTAGTGGTGGTTATGTAGTAAACTGAGGGGGTGGTCACATGGCTCAACACGAGAAGGAAACATAAATAAGACTAGCGCCCCTGGTGGTCATTTTCATTCGTAAATGCAAGGCACTAAACTTGCCAGTTTCTTTTAGTCTAAGATTGTAGCTTATTTAACTGAGTTGAAATAATACTTCCGCTTGGGAAACCATGCATTCTTTATTCTTCCACAACAAGTAGCTGAAAATATTTAAATTAGGACGAAATAGCTCTCCCGTACGAAAAGAGTAGCCCTATAGTTATAGTAATCCTAAAATAAAAGAGGTATATCCTTATACAGTAAATCTGATAGCCTACCATAGCGCATATGGTAGGCTATCAGGCTATATATATATATATATATATATATATATATATGTGTGTGTGTGTGTGTGTGTGTGTGTGTCTTTTGTTTCTTCCTCAAGCTCGGGTCCTCTACCAGAGGCCTTGGAGTTTGAGGG
>OMKZ01004199.1:3933-15263 GCA_900302535.1 Neoniphon sammara
AGAAAGTCAGCACAACAAACAGCCTGTACAAATGGAGGGGTTGCACCAGACACACTTGACACTAGTCACGCTCAGGATATTGCAGATATTAGAGCATCCGTAATAGGAGACAATTCCTCTATCAACTGCCGACATAATAAAACATTCATTATGGAGATGAAAAAAACAAGATATAGATGCTAAAGGCAATCATACTCACCCACGCACAAACATTTTGCTTTGCGTCTGTGTCTCTGATAAACAAAGACATCAGACACAGGCAAAGTGGGGACTTAATCAAGAGGAGTTTGGTAAACAGACACATACACACACACACACACACACACACACACACACACACACACACACACACACACACACACACACACACAGTGCCAAGGGAGTATCAGTCAAACAGCATGTGTTAGAGCAGTCAACAACATTTGCTGGCCGCCTGCCTGTATGGCAGATCCTATTGGCTGTGGTCCTCACAGGCTAAAGCTGGCAGTTATTAGCCACAATTTAGAGGACAGCTCATATTCTGCACTCCAAGGGGACTTGCAACTGTAGTACCTTATACAGACTAGCTTTAACATCACTCTTCTATGGCTGCTATTATCAAAAATCCACTGTCAGTCTACCAGCTATACTTTCAAGGATTTTCAAGGATTAAAGTGACTGTAAAATGACTCATACTGTGGAACTTGAGAATGAGATGTAATCAGGTGGAAACAATGAAAAGTCTAATCAGTCATAACGTCTTCATTAATTTCGTGATTTTGGCAATAACACAAATACCCAGTAACTCTTTCCAAAACATATTACGCAATGAAGTCGGCCAATGACAGCAGATGAAAAGGCGAGCAAGGCACGCCACATGTCACTTACGTTCTTCATGAGCAGGCGGAGCTTGTGGATGTCGCTGAGCTGCTGCAGGTCTCGGAGCGTCAGGCTCAGCTCGCACGATGTCTCGTAAACCAGCGTTTCCATGGTGACCAGGTCATCACACAGGATCTCCAGGCCTGGGATCTCCCGCTCTTTCCCCAAGCGCACCAACGACAAGGCACAGTCCACCTGAAGGACAGAGAGAGGAGCCAATGAGAAAGGAGGAAAGGCAGGAGAAAAAGCAACATAAAGACAACGATCAGTCTGAGGACAGAACGATAAAACAGACGATAAACAACAACGTCTGGGCCATTATTACAGTACTATTGTATAGTTAAAAGACCATCTGCTTGACATACCAAATTATGGTTTACTTAGAGAAAAAGAGAGAAGATTGGCATATTGATCCAATCGTTGATTTGCCCATGATGACAAAACAGACACTAAAATCATCCATGGGCTAACTCTAGCATTAGTGGTTTTTACTATCCATTGTTTATTTGAGAAGTATTTTAGGGCAAGTAACCATATATTTATCCTCTTGTACGCTGCATTTTATATCTACCTCCCGTTGTCCATCGCCTTCACTTCCTATGAAAACTAAATAAGTTACATTCCAAGTAAGATACAGCATAACTTTCCACAGGGCAACTAGTCTACATTGTGCTTATTGGGCAAGCCCACCAGTGGTACAATCTCCAAAAACTTGACATATTCCCTTAAATTTCGCTTAAATTGTGTTGTGTCTTTTTCAATTGACAGGAACCAGTCAGTCCGTCCCACTCTGCTTTGGGAAGCTAACGATTTGTTGGCAAGGCTTGAGTGAAAATTTGTTGCTGAGGTCACTGGGTTAAGACAACACGCTAATCAACCAGCCAATCAGACATCAGAAGTAAATAACACCTGTCGATCATTTCATTACTCATCTGATAATAAGAAAGGGGGAAATTTGGGCCGCCTGCTTGGCTGATCAATAAAATTCCATTCAGAAGAGCAACCGATCAATGCCCGACCACCTACGTGCACACAGAACATCCGGCTGATCGATACTCAGCCACCTGTGGATGGACATTGGTTGCCAATCGATAGCAGATGCCACCAGGCCCTGTAGTGATGATTGCTTTCTCTCCACATTTTAGAGAATTGTGGCCCTTTGGCATAGCGGCATGCGTGCACACAGACACACACATGGGGAGAGAGAGAGAGAGAAGCCAAATCACCTCAAGTCAGAGCCTGAGCAATTAGATACAACGAGAGAAGTCTATTGATCTAACTGTGAGTGAAGATTCCTCCCTTTCCCCCCTCCACCCTCGCTCTTTCTTTTCTGCTCTCCAGGGATAGATTCCCAAGCTAACCACAGACAATTTGGATGTTAAAAATCTCACACTTTTTAATTACGACCTTGTCTCCCTCCCCTCCTCCCCCCTTTATCATTCCCAAAGCTGTAACACAACTTGTATCCTCTCTCTCTCTCTCTCTCTCTCTCTCTCTCTGCCGTCTCCCTCTCGCCATCCCAGCAGATTCCATTGAGTCTCCTGTTTAATTTTTCCAATTCAATTTGATCCTTCTTTTGTCCTTCCTCCCTCCGTCCTATCTCAATCCGTCCCTCCAGCACCCTCGCCATCGTCTCCACATTTTTCTCTTCCGCCGAGCTTAATTTCTTCTTCCTCCTCCTCCTCTCCTCCTTTCCACCCCTCACAGAATTCTCTAACATTTGCCCTACTTGTCCTCCATTTGAACTCCCAGTTTGGCCCTTTGCCTTCTCTCTCGCGCTCTGTCTCGCTCTTCTCTCTGTCTGCCTTCCAAAGCCACCCTCTCATTTCTGTGCTGATTGTGTTGCCAACACCGCTTGAAGAACACACTTGTCTTTAATATCCTTTATTCCTACCCTTTCACCTCCTTGTAACCAGTGATTTTCCTTCACAAAAACAGCTCTTTCCATGATATTTATTTTCCTTTTTCCACCTCGACATCTGCTCTCTCTCCCCACCCCATCTTCTGCTCTCTGTTTGCAATACGCTAACCCTTCTAACAGGGCCTTCTGCACTCAGCACTCGTCTCCTTCTCCTTCTCTTTCGTTTGGTTGAGCTTCCATTCCCCGCTCCTCAATCCCTTCTCCCTTTCTGAGTCATCCTGTCAATCTTCTTATTCGCCCCACTCGCTCGCTCACATCTCTCTCTGACTGCTTTAGCACGTTCTAGTACTTTCTGATGTGGCTCCTTTTAATCAAACCCCATTTTCCTCCATTAAAATGCTCTTCCAAGCATAAACCCTGCCAGATGAGGGGAGGGAGAAGGGTACAAACAAGAGAGAACAAATGAGACGAAAAAGCATAGCGTCAGGAAGAGGGAAACTGTTTAACAAATGGCTGCAGAGCTGGTGTGGTATATGCGTGTGTGTGTGTGTGTGTGTGTGTGTGTGTTAAGAAAGAGAGAAAGAGTGTGTGAAAAAGCAAAAGACATGAGAGCTGGGAATGGTCCCACAAGGCTTCTGTAGTGGCATGTGAGTGAGCGAAAGGAGATAAGGTCCAATTAAAGAGGGACAAGGGGAAAAAATGAAGAGTTCTGGTGTGATTCTAGAGATGAACAAAGCCTCCCTTTACACACATACACTCACTCGCTCACTCTGTTCAATGGGTAATGAAAGGCATAAGTCCCTAGTTGTCTTCATAAATGAGCGACAGAGCCCCAAATCTCTTCTCCTCCGTCCTGCACGCACCCAATGAGAGGGATGAAATGGAGAAATGAAGGGGAAAGATATGACTGCGGCATAGTTGGTCCTTTCACAAAGACAGAGCGAGGGCTGTGGCAACCTTGATCCATCACTCTGAAGGAGGAAGACAGGGAGTCACGGGGAGCTGTGGTGTGGATAGTATGGGAGGACAGAGTGGACAGCCCCAGCAGATACATCTCATTACTCCGCTAAACAAGTCCGATTTTACAGCTACGGCAACGGAGCGCAGGATGACAGAAGCTTTGGTTACTCTTCATTAAAAGTCCATATGGCGAATATGATAATGACTCTGTCATAGATAGGATCAAAGTGACCTTGACTGATAGAGGTTGGCAACACCAGCTTTTGCAGCCTGAGTCCCGGCTCATTCTGGGATGTCACATTGAGCTCTTTCCTGTCCCAATCTTCTCAGAGAAGTGTGAGACAGCAATCCCCTTCCCCCTCTGTAACTGTTTATGAATTCCTTTCAGCTGCTGTCCTGCTGAAAGTTCCTATTGAGCTGCAGCTTCCTGCACAGAAACTTAACAAGGTGAGGAAGAAATTCTCCACTATACGCAGTGCAGTTCTTATCAGTAGGAACTGATTTTAATCGCTGTCAAGGGACCTGCAAACCGGACATTCCTGCGGGGTACATGACTTGGTGTCTTTAGAGGAACTGAAGGCAAAAAAAATTCCCCTAGTTCTTTGCAGCCGAGATCTACAGAAGCTGATGAGCGATAAAAACCTTCTGCCCCTTTGTGCTCTTTGCTAAAAATTCCTTTGTCACTGCGGCAATCTGCTGTCAGGTGCTTTTATTCTGCTCTGTGCTAGCAGAAGTGAAAATACTGGGCTCATTTCCCGGTTCTAGCAGGAAGCAGGCAACACTAAAAGCCCTCCTACCTGTCTGGAGCAGGAGTCGATGTCCTGCGCTCTGCTCTGGTACCAGTCAGTCAGCAGCTGGATGGAGGGAGAGGCCGTGCGAAACCTCAGCAGCTGCGGAGCGTCTTCATACAGGAAGCTGTCATCGTCACACAGGTTCTGGTCCAACACAGCTCTGAAGGAGAAAGGCGAGGAGGAGAGAGAAGAAGAGGAGGGAAGGAAGCAAAATTAAGGAGAGGTAGAAAAGACACAAAGTGTAATGTTAAGTGTGAATAACACAGGAATAACAGAAGGAATGGAAGATAAGGTATGCCATAAACAGAGTCCTAAACAATGTTGGCACTGCTGTATCTTCAGCCACAGAATATTAAAGCATAAAAAGAGTGTAATGACCTAAAATTTTATCTTGGGATACTACAGAAGACCAAGAATATCAAAATAGCAAATGGGATTATCGTTTCACACCAAAGAGCAATAAAAAAGTACTTGCTAAATACAATTGCAATTTGGAGCTAGCCACTGCACAGAAGCAGGCAAATGGCGCAAACTGGCAAATTTAATTTTACTGGTTTGTTTTGTTATGGTTCCTTTTAACATTTGGATAATGGCATGCATCCTTTGTTTCACGTAATTATGCCAACACAAGCATCTGTCCTGTATGGACCATGAATTTTAATAGTTAGGACATTTTCTGTACTATGATGGATAAGGGGAGGGTTGGATGACACCTCATGATACCTCAGTATCATGGTTTATATACTCTGGTTTATAGTATTGGACAAACCTTGGATATTATAATTCTGTGTAATGCCAAAGTGCCGGGTGTTAATGTCGAAGTTGATGTCAACAGTTTACCTGCACTCCTCTGCCTCACACCAATCCATCTCTCTGTGCCTCTGCTCATCCCATGGAATCAAAACCAATTCTCCATTTTCATCCAGACTGAGAAGGAGAGAGAAATAGACAGACAGACAGCGGGAGATAGAGGAGCAGATATGCAATTCATTGAGGGAGGACAATTCAGCTTTGGGGAGAAAATACATGCAGAGTGCATATCAGAACAAAGACCAATGACTAGCCAGAAGCCAAGAAATAAACTGCTCGCACTCCTACCCACCCGTCCCCCCTGTAATGGCACTTGATAAATCAGCAATGACATTTACTGTCTCAAACTACACATGGTCATAAACTCCAGCAAACTCTGGTGAGAGGCAGCAACATATGGGAAATGGAAACAGCAGAGCATAATAAGGGGGAAAGAAACAAAAAAACAAAAAAAAAGCCAACAAAGTCCAACAATAAACCAGTCAAGAACTTTCTAAAAGAGAGCCTGGATCGTGCCTCGGCTGTAAATAGTGAGGACTTTTATTTTCTCAAACGCCATGTTGGTGTGAAGCTTTATTTCTTCCCCGTCTCCTTGAGTGTGACACGTCTGGGGAAGATAAATAGGGAACACACAAGAAAAGAAACCAAAATGAAGAATGACTCCATAACCCCGTGAGTCAGTGCTGACAAGACTGAGACACACAAACACAAAAACACACACACACACACACACAGGTTCATGGATTCAGGCACATACAAAGCGAGGCACTGGAAGAGCAGAAACTGTGTTTTATCCTTTATTCAAGGATTCATGCATTTCTTCCTGTTATCTATTTGTCTGTGGGCAGAAAAATGTGTACTGTGGCTGTAAAACTCAAGGAGATAGTGTAAGCTACAAATCATCTAAAGCTTTGGTACAGTTAAAAGCCTAAAACACATACGCTGCTGCAGTTTCTAACCATAGCCATAAATTATATCAAAGCACGAAATACTGTTCGGGTAGCAGTTGTGATTTATATCAACACGCAGAGGTGGGGTGGGTTCTGACCAAAACTACTGCATAAATCCATCCATTAAAATTGGAATTTTAACGCAGGGATGGCAGAGATGCAGGAGTCTCCCCTCAGAAGCTGGACCTCTATTACACGCCTCTTTCATTCTCTGTCTTTTTTTTTCTGTCCTTCGCTAACTCCCTGATTCTCTTGCCTCATTAAAGAGAGCCAGGTTAGAGGGTGGAGAGTAAATATTGGTGTGAGGGCTCAAATATCGATGGGAGGAATGAATTATTCCGCGCCTGCTGCCCTAATCTACTTCACATCAGCCCAAGAGAGGTAGGGAGGCAGTGAGGGAAGCAGATGAAGATGCAAACTAAAGTCGAAGCTGGCGATTTTTTTTTTTTTTTTTTTATCGTTTTACTGGGCAAAACCTTCCGCCGTGTGATACCTCCAGGCAAAATTTCGCTATTGAACACGCTTCCACGCGTCTAGACGACCCCCTTGCAGTCCTGTTCAATACTACGGGAGGATGTCTTCCCCTTCCAGTGGAGCAAGACTCGAGTCTAGCTGCTGAGCCACAGACAGATGGCTCGAGCCGGCGCCGTCTGCTGCAGCAAAGAGCCGAGCTCCTGTCGGGGCGGCAATGGAGCTCACAGGCTGGGAAAAGTAGGAAACTGCCCTACAGCGGCAGAGCCATGATGGATGCCCACTGCAGAGCCACAGCCGCCTGACCTCCATACAAACACAGATATGGCTAATGTAAAAGTGCAGCGGTGGAATGTGGGGCTGTAACAGCATAATTATTTATATAGAGGATATGTGTTTATTGGGTATGACTTCAGGGGTGCGTGCTCGCAGGTCTTGCTGCAGACATGGGTGGGTACATGCATCTGGTAATAGAGTATATAAAACAGTAGCAGAGAGGAGGAATTGCAGACCCGATAGGGAAGGGAGGAGGGGGGGAAAGGAGATGAAAGGGAGAGGAGTGAGGGCAGAGAAAGAGGGAGAGGGGGGAACCAAAAAGGCCCGATGGATGGTCGGCTGCGCTCATCAGTAAATCCACTCTGTCACCTCTATTAGGGAGCCATAAAGGGATGAAGAATGACTTCTTCCCCCCATCCAAAACACTCCTCCTTCATCTCCTTCTCACTTATTTCTTTCCCCAACTCCCTGCCTTCTGCATCCCCTCCAAATCCCAAAGCAGAAATGTAGGATGAAAAGTAGAACAAAGCCACAGTGCAAGGGGACGATTCTAATCACTGTGTGAATGCAGACTGAATAGATTAATTAAACCCCGCTGTTTTCCTGCTACACATATAGCGCACACGCAGACATGAGCGCAGGCTCACACAACGCAGAGCCAGTGGGACCGGCTGAGTGAACTGCTGGGGCTGAAAAGCTTTCTGAAATGATACCCTAACTTGGAGAAAAAGAGCGAAAGAGAGAAAAAGAGTGTGTGTGAGAACATTGCAGCTAATATTGTGTTATTCTGATTTATTTGGATTCTCTTTGCTTGTAAATATAGAAGCAGCAATTATATCCCTGTCCTGTCATTTCATTGCAGTATTTGACAGTCAGCCCCTAAGTTGAGGGTATTTGTAGGAGTTTGTGTGCGTGTGTGCATGTGTGTGTGTCCCAGTGGACTGCAAAAAGGCTTTTGCAGTGTGAAGATGAGAATAGAGAAGAGGTGAGAAAGACCTTTGTGTATGCGTTGTAAGAGAGGTGTGATTCCAGTACGAGATGATTTTTAATTTGAAATGTTGAAATGCATTCCAGAGAGGTGTAAATGTTTTTTAGGCACCAGAGACGAGGGCGTGTGCTCGCGGTCATGCATGGGATTTTACAAAGCTGTGTGTTTGCATGTGCGCATGTGTGTTGATGTACATGTGAATGTCCAAACGTGTCGTTCTGTTTGGTTGTAAAAAGGGAAGTATAGAAATTCAGGCATGTGAATCAAAAGAAAATAACTGTGGCTGAAAATGTAGCTGCTTTATTTGGGAAATAATGTTAAAAAAAAGGACATTTTTCCCACATATCAAATGGTTGACACTGAGTAGTTTTGCTACTTACAGCTGCATTTCTTGCGAAGTAAAGCATATTTTATAGTCATACATAACATCAATATGCAAATGTAAAGCACAAATGTAAATAATGTGGCGGTGCTTACATTTAGGCTTTCATACGTCTGTATGCTCATGCTTCAATGACATGTAATGTGCATGTCATTGAATTCCTCTACAGACATATCCTCCTATGATTGGTTCAACCCTAAATACACATCAAATAGGCTCAGTTTTAGCGCAGAGATGCTAATTTCATTGAAGGTGAGTTCTCACAGGCGTAAATTTTCTCCGCCTCCCATTCCAGAATCCAGAGGCAAAGCGATCATCAGCATCCTCCACATTTGCATAAAGTTGACTGGTTTCCAAAATATGCAATTTACGGGCGACCGCCGCGGTTCTCCACCTCTCAAGGCTTTCAAACAAATTTCTAAAGTGAGTCATGTAGATGTGAAATGAGGCATGATTCAGCAACTGCAAGGCCTATTTCTCGAATGGAATCAATTAAGAAACCGATTTTGGTGGATAGCTTTGGAAAAATTTGGCAGTTTACTTTGGGAGCAAATATAAAGAACAGCCCAACGAACAGTGTGCTTCATCAGGTGCAGAGTGTTGAGCAGCAGATGTACACTTTGTGTTTTTATCTCACCAAAGAGAGAAACTGCCATGACACACAGCCAACAATGAACAAGAAGTCAACTATTTCCGTTTCTGGGTTTACAGTATTGCTTAATCTTTCCATACCGTCCTAAAAATCAGGAAGAAAGCCAAGGACGAGCACTGGTGACCCGCCCACATGTACACGCTTACATGCCAACAATTTTGCAGAGCTATGTGGATCCTGGTGGTGAAAATTTGCATCCATGTGAACATACTTTAAGACATAAAATGCGCTGAAGCAAAATTCCTTGAGCACTTTTCAATAGAATTTGTAGTGCTTGATGGATGTGAGCGCTCCATCAAAACAGTCAAGCACAGCATGAAACATGTGGTTCATGTCTGTATGGCATTCAACACTAGTCCATAAGGATCAAAAAGAACATAAATCCTCCTCGCCCTCTTGTCATTGTTTGTAAAAACACAGCAGGTACGATCTGAATGACATTTTTGTCATTCCTTTTGTCACTGTCCTGTTTTCCCTCTGACAAGTCTTCTGATTCTGACAGCTGAACAGAAACACACCTCTTTGAAATTGTACCCGCTTTACGCTTCACACAGAGCTGACATGAAGGTAATGCTTCATGTTCTTTTAATTTCTATTTATTTTTTTGAGTCTTCAGTGACTGTACTTGAATGACATCTTCAAGTGAACTGCATTTTCCATGCTGTGCTTGTCTTCCAAGTTTACCCTACACTGGAAAAAAATCCCCATTAAAATGTACAGAGGAATCCCTGAAAACGCATTTTAAATAATGCTATTAAATTATGTGGCAAACATTTAAATTTGTTATGCAGTTACCAATGTAATTAATACTGATATTAATAAGTGTGTGTGTGCACATGTGCTTGTGTGTGTGTGTGTGTGTGTGTGTGTGTGTGTGTATTTGTGCATCTCACCAGGCCTCAGGCAGCAGGGTGGTGTACTCATGTGGAGAAGTGGTTTCTGGGAAGTTGTAGAGGATTGCCAGCCGATGCTGAAGTAATTCAGCTCCGTGGTACGTGAACAGAATGTCCAGGGCCTGCACGTTGCTCTCCTGTAGGTCGACAAACACACGTGTACACACACACACACACACACACACACACACACACACTTGAGCTCTGGCATTTGCAAATTCAAGAACTTTGCTCGAGCTTTTTATATTCTAACAACAGAAATCAGGACAATGATTATGTGACTGCATGGCTAAAAGAAACTGAACTCAAAATTGGATTATTTGACAGGAAGCAGAGTGTTTTATTAATTAATTACAGTGCCAGACTAAACAGACACACAGCAGTCTATATGTGTAACAGTATCTTCAAATTCCTACATATTGCTTACCAAGGTGAAAGCACAAAAAAAAATATTCATGTAATATTTCTGTTGATTAGGGATGGAATGAAAGATTGAAAATTAAATGCATCGCAATGCAAAAATGTGACAATGCGCATTGTACAGTAAAATGAATCGTGACATTAGTTGCATTTTGTCCTGTTGCAGCAATTGCAAGAGAGACAGCTCATCCATCACTGTCTCACAAGCTCTCCACCGAAATTATATTATTTCAACCTTGTAGAAACATTTTTAAATTGTTTACATTCTAGGAAGAAAACCAATGTTAGACAGATTCGTGGCGCTAAAACAAACACTTCTGCACAGTCATACTTTGTTGTCTTGTCATGGCACGCGCTGTTTCATGGTCGAATTGTGAAGCCGATATCGCACACCGAATCACATCATGTGGTAAGCATACTGTCCCATTCCCGATCGCAGAATAGGGAATAGTGAAATTGAGCGTGAAGCACAATAAAATTGATCATGTGAGGTGGTCTTTGAAAACAGAGTCTGCTTTTACCCTGGCGTAGGTTCTTGCGGACAGGACGATGTTTTGACTGCGGAACTTCTTGAAGAACTCTGCATCGTATCTCTGCTCTGCTGCATGCGGACCTCCGAGTATCTCCTGGACAACGTGAGAGAGAGAGATAGAGAGGGGTGAGAGAGGTGGAGATGGACAGGGAGAGGGAGAAAGACAGGGACAAAGGAACGGGAGGAAGTCACAATGCCAGGGGGGTTCATAAAGGAAACAGTGAGGCAGGGGAAGCAGGGTCATGTTTATAGAGAAAATGGTGAGAGCGAACAGAGAGGGAGACTAAAGGAGAGAAAAGAGGGAGCAAACAGTGTGAGAGGGAGCTGTGACTGCAAATGAATGCACTGAGTAAATGCAAAGTCAACAGCGATGTTATTTAACTTTCTAGCATAGAGCTGTCTTGCCCTTTGGTTTGGAGCCATCTGAGGTAGGTGTGTGTGTGTGTGTGTGTGTGTGTGTGTGTGTGTGTGTGTGTCAAGGATGGA
>OMKZ01004203.1:4206-19884 GCA_900302535.1 Neoniphon sammara
TTTCTCTTTGTTTTGCTTCCATCAAATCTGACTAAATCTGAGGATTCCCATTTGTTCCCCCGCTGTTCTCTCCTGTCGGACTTTTTTTTTTTCTTCTTGTGCCGCCTCATTTCATCAGTTGGCTGGAAGTCCTGGTCACGGTGTTGGTGGGACTGGGCAGTCAACTGATGAAGATGATGGTGGTGTGAGTGATGAAGATGAAGATGATGATGTTCAGTGGAAGGCAGCTCCGTAAGGGGCTGGAACGGGGCTGTGGTGTGAAGTGTATGACTACGGGATCCTGCTGGATAAATATGCTCCCCTTTTACCCCTGCTGGGGAATGCTGGTGCTGAGGGGGCATGATTGTGGAGTTTGGGGGCAGAGGCTGTGAGTAAGGCGGGGCATTAGAGGCTGAGGACTGGGCTGCTGCAGCATCATAAAAAAGGGGGGAGTAACCAGCAGGTGGTTGTGGGGGAGCCTGTTGATGACTATGAGTGACTACACTATGACTTTGTACTGCATGGCCTTCAGTTGAAGGAGCCATCTGTAACAGGGCATTAGTGGCAGCCTCACTCTCTGATGTAGACTGACCAACATCGCCCCCACCTCTGTTGTCTCCTGACCTACTGCTACCCTCTTGTGGGTTAGGCGGTTCAGTGCGGTTCAGCCCATGCTGCGACTGCCTATGTCGAGTGAGGCTATTAGAATAAGCAAAGGCTTTCCCACATACCTCACAGCAGAAGAGCTTTTCACCCCCACCTTCATGAACTGTCTGGTGGTGGGCAGTCAGATGGAAGTGATGGCGGAACGACTTCCAACATATAGCACAGGTGTAAAGTCGGGGTGGTGGCTGAGTGGTGTGGCTTGGGGGTTGTGCTGATTCTTGAGGCTTGACGTCTTGAGGATATGAGTAATAGGAGGAAGAGGTGTTTGCTTGGCTCTGGCTTCTGTCTTGGGCCACGCTACATTGAGGGTTTGGGTTAAAGCTGTTAAGGTTTTCTGCAGCCGGTGTTGTGGGCACCTCTTCCAGCTCCCCTTTCTGATGGAGCTTGCTGTGCCTCCTGAGGCTCTGTGAGTAACCAAACTCTTTCCCACAGATGCCGCATTTGTAATTCTTTGCCCCAGAGTGGACTGTTTGATGTTTGCTGAGGTGAAAGGCCTCTCGGAAATACTTTCCACAAACAGTGCAGTGGTGAGGCTTTTCTCCGGTATGGATACGGTCATGTCTACGTAGGGTCTCACGGCGTGCAAATCCCTTACCGCAGACGCTGCAGAGGTAAGGGCGTGGGAGGCCACTGGGCCCAGGTCTAGGGGTATATTGCCTGCGTTTGGGGGGCTGTCCACCAGCTGCCGGATCTTTCTTAGCTCTGGGTTTGCGGGGACGTTTCGGCTTGGCAGGAGGGTTCTGTGGGTTACTGCTCATGGCCTCCTGGTTACCCCCACCTCTGAAATTCTTATCCATACCAGATGTTGATGAGGGTGACCCCAGAGGACCTAAACCCAGACCTCCCAACAGCCCCCCTATGATATCTCCCCTATCATCTCCTCTGTTTCCACTGCCACTAGCTGCTGTTATAGCAGAGATAGCATTATTGACAGAGCTAGTGACATCATCCTCCGAGTCTTCCAGCAGAGAGGATAAGGGCAGGTGGGGCTGTTGCTGCTGATGGTGATGTTGACTTTGGCTCTGTGGGTGAGGATGCAGTGTTGGGGCCAAAGGTGCCTTTCTCAGAGATGGGCCCGCCATCCCACTGCCACAGGGGGAAGCACCAGAGTAGCATGGAGATGGATTACTTTGAGAACGGTGATCATCATGGTAGCCTGTGTAACGATTCCGAGAGTAGTCAGTGGGGTATTTACCATCTGTTCTGTCCCTGTCATTAGACCCCCCACCCCTTCCAGACTGAAACAGACCATCACACCCTAAACCTGATTTTGGTTCTCCTTCCCCCACAATGATCACACCATCCTCCTCCTCAGTTTTCCCATAAATTACCCCTCTACTGCTCTGATAAGTTCCCCCTCCACCACTACCTCCTCCTCCACCCCCTCCCCCCACTCTGTCCTCCCCATCAGTTCCTGTCTTGCTGCCCCGCTGTTTGGGTCCCCTACCTGGCTTGCCGCAGGTGCCTGAGGCAGCATGGTTGAGTAGAGAGGTGCTCTCACGGAAGGAACGCCCACAGGCTGGACATCGGAATGGCTTTTCCTCATGAATCTTCTCATGGCGTGTCAGAGACTCTCTACGATTGAATGCCCGAGAGCAGGTGGAGCAGCCATATGGGCGGGCTGAAGAGTGTATTACACCATGTTGCAGTAGGTGCCCTTTTTTCTTAAAGCCTTTGCCACAATCAGGGCAATGGAAAATTTTGTCTGGGCTAGGACAAGAATTGGATGAAGGCTGAGAAGTATCTTGGGTGGAGTGGGGAAGGCTTGGGTCAGATTGTGTTTTAATGTGAATTGGGTTTGGGCCAGTTGTGGCAGTATTGCTAGTACCTGCTGCTGTTGGCTCATGCATGCGCAAATGCCTGCGAAGGCTTGACAGGTGAGAAAAGCTTTTGCCACACTCTCCACAGCTATACATGGGGTCTGCATCAGGCTGTGTGGGATTGGGCTGAATGGAGCTCTGGTTATCAGGTTTAGAAAGGTGAGAATCATTAGTAACTAGCACTGAGGCAGCAGTGGAAGAGGGAGCAGAGGAGGAAGAGGAAGAAACCACTGATGAGGACGAAGATGATGAGGCAAGGAGGGATGACGGGTCCCCTCCCATACTTGACATACCAACCCCACTTCCAATCAAAGCTGGGGGCTGACCATGGCCAAGCCCTCCTCCACTACTACTAGTATTAGGATTCCCACTGTGGCTGCTGTGGCCATGGCTACCACTGCTATTACTGCTAGTTTCAGATTTTCTCTGTGGCAAATAGCCAACCATAGCTTTCTTCCTCCTACTGCTGCTGCTACCACTGCTTCCACCCCCATTGCTTTCCCCTTTACCATCATCCTTTGACAAGGATAAATGAAGAGGTAATGGGAGGGGCAAACCTGCTTCCTGTTGCATTAGAGAAGCTATTTGATTTGATGAGAGAACAGGGATGCCCTGGAAGTCAAAACCACCCAGGGATGAGGGCTGAGAACCTGGGTGGAGCGGGTGATGGGGATGGGAATGAGAGTGAGGATGAGACAGGGTGTGAGGTGTGAGCTGCTGCTGCTGTGGAGGCTGCTGTGAAGGCTGCGGTGGCTGGGGAGTGGAGTGGCCATGTGAGTGGGAAGAATGCAAAGCTGGAGGCGGAGCAAGGCTAGTACTAGACTCCCCACCAGTCTGACTTAAACCAATCCCCAAGTGGTTGTGGGTTCCCTGCTGAACCAGAAACTGCTCTAGGCTAGCATTGGCAGGCACCCCAGAGAGGAAATACTGATTAGCAGCTAACATGCAACTGAACTGTTGGTGAAGGCTCCGTGCATCAGATTGGGCCCCAACAAGCTGGTGCCCCAGTGAGCTGACTGCGCTGCTGCTAGAGGGATTGTTGGAGGTGGCCACAGAGCTTGAGGGGGAAGGAGAAGAAGAGGAGGGGCCAGGTGAGGCCTGGGGGACAGAAAGACCAGGATGCAGGGGAGGAGGGGGTGGAGGTGCAGATGTTACTAATCCTCCTAATCCCCCAGCACTCCCACTACTGCTACTTCCCCCAGCGAAGTGCTCAAAGCGGCCTACGCCTGGGTGTAACTGCTCCTGTGCTAGTGCTGCCTCAGATGGGTGGAAGGAGCGCAGGAACTGTGGGTAGCCTGAAGAATGACTTGAGCTGCTGCTACTCATCTTGCTTGACTTTGAGCGTGAGCTCTGAGATGAGGAAGGCTGCTGTTGTAATGGTGGGGGAGGAGGGGCACTCATCTTGGCAAAAATGGAGGCAGAATCAGAAAAGGCGTTACCTCTAGACCCCTGGAGGGGGCCCAAGCCGAGTCCAGATAGAAGAGCTCCAGAAGACTCAGCCTGTTGTTGCTGCTGCTGCTGGAGTTGATGCTGGTGAAGTTGCACTTGCTGTTGATGCTGCAGTTGTCGATCTAAACCAAGGCCTTTGAACTGGTGGGCCTGATGCCCACTTAACATCTCTATAATGTCCAAATTGTATTTTCCAAATTGGAACATCTCCCACTCACTGGCACATGGGGGTGCAGGGGCCACACCTGCAGCGCTAGGAGCAGCAACAATGATCCCAGCACTGCTGACAGACGAACTTCGTCCTAAGGGTGATGTTATGCTACTACTTCCACGAGAACTACTCAAATCTCGGCTGGAATCAGAATTCCTTCCAGTAACACTGCTACTACTGCCTCCTGACCGCGAACTTCGACTACTACTTCCTCCTGTTCGCCCACTGCCCCCACTCTCCATTCAAAAGGAGAGGTGACAAGTGAGTAGGGCAGGTTTAAGATGATTGGGTAAAAGAGGTCTTTTTTGATTTATGGATGGACTCCAACTTACTTCAGTTTTTCTTCAGTTTTTACTGAGAAGCAGTTCAAATCACATCTCCTTGTTGCCTTTGAAAGTTATTGTGTTGGCACCATTATTTTCCTTCATCTAGGCAGTTGTCCTCATCCCTCTTCAGTCAACAGTTTCCTATAACTGCAGGAAAAAAATCAGAAGAGAAAAAGCATGGAAGGGGTCAGGAGAGTAATTCTGAATTAAAAAAAAAATGCACTTACTGTCCCTGGTTAATATTCTAATACTCAATCACTTATTTCACAGAAATAATCATGCTGAATAATTTCATTTCCATAAGCCATCTCTGAAGCTATGAGTAGGTCCTCCATCCATTCAGGAGATTTTTAGTATCTACATGTATAGCATTAGCTTATGTCTGTATTATGGCCATCTGGTAAGGCTATAAAATATCTGAAAATCATTTAACACCACCAAAGATTAATAGCTCAAGGTATATTTTAAGACATAAGTAATCATTCATTCATTTAATCATTCATGCCCTACATTAGGTGGTACAGTCAATTCAACTTATGTATTTTAATACTGTAATTACAAATCCAAGCACTTATGCTGAACAGGCCATTTTTCTTTAGATAGACTACTTATTAAATTTTGATTTTCTGTTTTCATACTTTTCTACATTTACCCAGCAGTTTCCATATTGACTTATTGGTATTTAAGAAATACTAGCGATCATAAAACGCCAATTTTAGGGAGAACAATATCTGCCAATATATTCAGCCACCTCAGCAAGTTAAAAATTGTGTGGTGGTAATTTTTTTTCAATAACTGAAATACACTGTTTTGCTCCAGAGGTTAACAAAAATCCACCAGGATCACGTTTGTAAGTTTTGCCCCTTTTAGTGATCTTAAAATCAGAATGTTAATCACAGAGGCATGGAGACGACAATGTGCGACTTTCTTACCTCTTGTTTATACTAAGGTGTTCATTGGTGTGTAATGGACCTTATGATACATTACATATCATGATACATGGCTCATGATTCAATATGTATCATGATACATTGAAATATCATAGTGAAATAACAGAAAATGTATAAGTAGAGCTTAAAATACAACTTAATGCATAACACCTGGATAGACTATAAACATATGCATACATGTTATATGATAAATTGGGTAATAATCTAACTTAAAACAATTTAATTCAAAATTCCCATTCCAATTTATTATAACAGAATTAGCACAATATACTTAACATGTTGCACTAAAATGCAGGTGTCATAACATTGTATGAAAATGAAGTGCATAAATAATATATATCAATACAAGGGGGTAAAGAATCGACAGCCAGAAATATTGCAATGTTCAGCTGTATTGATCAGAATTTGCACAGCTAGTTTTTACACATTTTTGTTGTCAGAGCTCAATCTCCTGTGTTGTATATTCAAATTATGATTTTAAAATGCTGCACTGAAAAATTGTTATAGTTATAACTGTTAACGTATTTCGTTTAACACGACAAAGGCCAGATTTCTATGGATGAATGTTGTGGTCCTCCTTACCAAAGTAGTAGCAAATATCAATATAAAAAGTAATTCAAGAACAAAAATTCACAGAGGTTGTAGTAGTTGAGGCATTTTATTTCATAGAACAAAAAGAAGTATGGATATTAACCTATGTGTAGATTTCATTTTTGCCAATTCTCACACACCCTATGCATAATTTCCATAGGGATTTTAACTACACACCAAATGGCAGAACTGCTAACTCACAGCCTACAAAATTATGCCAGATTTTGCGTCTCTATAGAAGGAGTTGTGACAGCATGGCATGAACTTGGACTCAAACCGGGTGGTGGCAGTACATGGTTTTTCAAGTGCATGGCACAACATAATTAAGCCACCATCATATCCATGCATGCTTTAATATAAAAGGCACAAATGTACTTTAATAAAGCACTTACTTGAACCTAAATCTCGTACCTTGCCGTCTCAAGTTAAGTATGAAATTGTGATCTAGTCACAAATATTTCTCATGTCATTTGCAAAACAATTCCTATTACTTTAAACCAGTGCCTTATTTTATTTGTTTTTGCCATCATGAAGACTGTTAAAAATTGTCACATATTTCACTGTAGAGCTTTATGGGCCCCCGGTGTGCAGGGAGCACTGCTCTCCAATACAAACAGGGTCACAGTAATCAACAGTCGATGTCAATACAATTACACGTCTTTTAATAGCTGTAATTTAACAATTATAACATTTGTAGTTACCACAGTCCAGTGTTTTATTCACTGGAATGCATACATCCAAAATCATTTATATTTTTGAATTTAAAAACACCTATTAATGTACGACTGTGGACTTTTCTTGCTTTTCCAAAGTACAGTAGATCAGGAATATAACTGACAATATGGATTTGTAATACCTTCGAAAGCTGGCAATGGTGGTTCCCTGCTGTTTACTGCTTGTATTGACACACCTCTGAAATCCATGATTCCAGATGGCGATATCAGGGCCCGCAAAAAAAAAAAAAAAAAAAAAAAAAAAAAATTCCACATTTCTTACTTGTTATTACCAATAGGAGATGAACAGATTTCCCTAGTCTGGAGTTGGTATTTACAGAAAATCCAATATAACATGAACACAGGATCAGAGCACTTGAGTGGTCGCCTTGCCAATTATCTCATGTTATCTTAAAATAACATGTCTAATACTATAAGATACAGAAGTTACAGACAGGATGGTCGGAAAATTGGGTGTAGGCAAATCTCATTGCAGTGTTAGTGTTACTGATTGAAAGGACACGTTTTAGTCACTTTTTGGGTTCAACTGTTGGAGATTGTATTAACTCTTCAGCATGTTTTGGAGAGTAGTGCTCCTTCAGAACCGGAGGTATGTAAAACTACAGTGAATTAATGAAAATTTTAACACTGTAAATCATCATTATGGCAAAAACTAGGAAAATGAGAACCAGGCTGAAAACAATTATAACCATCAGTTCCACTTCACCTACCCCACTAATTTGAAAACTGCAATGCAATGCAGTGAGAGCAGTGGTGGAGAGGGAGGAGGAGGGGTTGGGAGAACAGGTATCAAATCAATCTGATTATGCAGGGGTGAACTACAGTATAAGAGTACGAAACACCCGATAAAATTCACACAGTTTTGATTTTTAACTCCTGAACCGCCTGAACCGCCTGGAGGTGACACCTAATATTATTATCCTCTATCTCATAGAACATATAGATATCAGCTAACATATATATATATATACAAAACATTTTTTAGTGTTACTGGTCCCTGGTCTTACTAAACCTGAGAACAAAGCCTTTGAAAGTCTTACTAATGCTCATCTTGGAGCTGCTACACTGACAATCAAACAGAGCTTTATGACTTAAACTACTGCAATCGGTTCTGATACCAAAACTGGCAGAATATCTTCTCTGGCTTTTCAGTGTTAGCTTGTTTATTCTCAGTTGCTCCCAAAGGCACACATTTTTTTTCCAGTGCACAACTGTCAGTGCTTCACTTTAAAGTCACATCCAACAAATTAGTCCATGTGCGGTTGGACATCAAAAATTTAGTGATTTCTTTGAATAAGAGAGTCAAAATGCATGTATGCTCCACTTTAAGTTTTCAATATAACAGGTTTGTCAATAATGGGTACTCAGCAGTGTATTTTCAGCCCAAATGGGGGCAATTACAGTGAATCAATTGCTGAGCAGGACCTTAAAATAGGTCAAGAAGATGACTGAGTATTGTCACTGGCTTCAGATCCCACCATGAAAATGACAAATCAATAAAGTTGAAGGAAAAATGTTAGTTCCTTCGACAGAAATGGATTAAAATCATATTTAGTGAATACAGTAAATGAATTTTTCATTTCCCTTCTCAAAAGCACCTTTATACTTTTCAACCGGTGTACTGACAAATTGTTGCTGAAAAATCAGTTACTTGGATTTCAATTTTCTATGACTCTACAACTGAACTAAAAGTGAATCGGCTTCGGTCTTAACCACTAACTTAGCATCTCATTTTGCTCACCTCTTATATTCTTACCGTTTCCCTTAATCGAAGAAATGCAACTACAGGGGAGTGAGCTCCCCCGGCAGATGAGGGAGATAATTTATCGCTCATTTGATTGCCTCTCATTTTAATGTAAACTAGCGATCCTGTGAAGAGGGACAGAAATTCTGAATCAACATCAGTATCACACTCACAGCACAATGTAAACATTATCAGTACAGCCACAAGCAATAACGCATGCACGCTTGCGGTGGCACACTGTAATAGTATTGGCTAACGTTTCCAAAGAAAAAAAAACACATACATAGGACGCGCTTGCATGCAAAACTTCACGGTTCTCCTTAGCGTCTTATTTTGTACTGGCTCAGCGTGTTTGACTATTTGCTGTCGCACGTAATCTAGAAAACCACATAAGCACCATTGCTAACGTTAGCTAACATTCACAACCATAATATTAAACGCATGCTGTCGAATATTATGATGCTAACGATATGTATACATCTGCTTAAAATATATAGGGCAAATGTTTACCTACGCATCCAGCTGCAGACCACAGGCAGATGGATGAGGCCTGTCACGCCTTCTAACCATTTAGCTAGCTACCATCCGCTTCCATTTCTGCGTGCTGTTTTCCACTCGTTAGCCACAGCCATTTTCACTGATGCTGAGCTAGGCGAACGCTTACACGGTTCTCCCTCGAAATCAACACCAGCGGATGCAGTAACCGCCTCCTCGCCATTTGACTACAGCAAGCCGCATCGGCGGTGAACAGTTACTAAAAATTTAGACGGCCCAAATATTTTGGATGGTCCGTGATAATAATTTTTGGTAAAAGTGAGTGACGTGTGCTCACTTAACATTGGTCCTTTCCGGCCCTTGTAACATTTCCGGGTAGCACCAGCGGAGCTCGCGGACGGTTGTTTTAGCTCACAAGTCTTCACTGTTTACAGGTTTTGTTGGAGCCGAGATGTGCTTCTAAAAATGTCGGACATCTGGATCATTTGTGCCCATTCCAGTGACAGTCAAAAGTGTCAACTGGTATTAAAATTCACCCACAGTCATGGGGACGTTCAAAATATTTCAGGGGACTGCATAATGGCTGCTGTTTAGCCTATTTTAGGCCTTCCAAGCTATACCCACCACTGTTCTCAGCTTTGGCTACACTGTTTGAGTGATGTGTCTATCAACACTTGAAACTGTGAAATGTTATTTTATTGCAAACAAACGGACTCTATTGTCTTGAAATTGCACGTTACACCACCCAAGTTGTTCACAGTCCTGGTACTCAGGAGTCAGAACCCTGCTGGTTTTCCACTCTATCTGATAATTTATTACATTTCCATAGAAAAACAGCAGGGCCCTGACTCCTGTGGACCAGGATTGAGAAGCAGTAGTCTAGATGGACCTTTAATAGGCCTATAATAATGCTTACAGTCAAAGAGATGCAGGTTGGGTGCTTGAATTTGAGGAAGCTTCAGCATGTAAGTATTCAGGGCCATGACCTCCAGTAATGTCATTTTCCAAAACGATCCACCGACTTGGCTAGATATTCGACTGAAATTATGTGATAGATCCATAAACAGATAATAGCCTAATATGTTAAACATCAAAGTGAATATTAATCAAAGGTAGAATTTCTATTCAGTTAACTAATTTCTTACTATTAATTAGCCATGAATTATATTACTATGAATAGGAAAAAAGTCACATAAATGTTTAGTGTTCTTGCTAAAAAAGGTTTTCTCACCATTGTCCTGTACCTGGCAGCTCAACAGCCATGCTACAGTTTTACACAGTTCAAAAATGACCATCTCCTTGAGTTACAGGCCCCTGGGACAACTAATACAGTTATTGAATACAAATGGTGTAGAAATGTGACTTTGAAACTCATGGAGCCCAGTGGAAGCTCATCAAGTCTAGGCTGAAGGTGACAGATGAGGTTGTTGCTGTCAGGGCCCCTATAAACCTGGAGTGACCTGTCCTTGTCTCTTAAATCATGTTTGAAGACCGATTTGAGTTAAAACATTTTGTAATTTGTATTTGTCTTTTTGTAGTATATTTCCTTATTACATTTATTAAGATGTTATTTCTGTTGCCTCTACTCTTCGTGTGTAGGCTATTCAAACTTTTCTCTCATCTTATCCTACTGTTTCTTATTTTTGTGCTCTCTATGAAGCACTTTGTAAAGTTTGCTTTAAGAATAATGCTATATAAATTTAAAGGTTATTATTGTCATATTTTATTTTACTTTCCATCACCGTTTCCATCATGTTTTTCTTTTTTTTTTTCAAAACTGCGAGAAAATATGCAGCAAACTCATTTCAGGCTATAGTACATTTCACTATTACGCATCTCCATGTACTGTTATTTGATGTATTCTTTTTGATCAAAATTGAGAAATATGAATAGTTTCAGCACTTAATTATGTCAAGAAGGCAGGCCCCTGTATTTGTGGTTTCAAGTAGTTAAAGATAACTTTGTAATTCAGTTGTAAATTTACCCTTCCATATAGTCTAATTTACATTTTAGTATACACTGAGCAGGTGGTAGTTTTGTTTGCCTAACATGACTTGGCAATTTGCCTGGCAGATGTACAGCACACAGGATGATGGCTGGCAGTGTGGGAAGCATGTAAATATTGTATCATTGTACTGTAGGCACACTGGGGGCATCACAGATGAAATCTAGGCATTATGCCCTCTGGGTCAGGCACTGACACTAGGATTTCTACTAAATTGTGTTTGCTTTCTTTTCTATTAAGTGTGTCATCCTTCTGTAGGTAAAGGTAGCCCATATGACATTTTGAGAAAATGTCTGATGCCGAGTATGACTAGGAGCTGAAGTGCCACCGCCCCTCCTGGTGGTGACAGGCCCAAATTACAGTAATTGTATGCGTCAAAGAGTGCAAGCACCTCAACCAAAATGTAACAGCTTTTTTGTGCTCTATAAATCCAACAAGAATGAATTTGGTATGGCAACAGCGGCAGACCTCTCCCCATTTATTAAAGCTTCCTCACATCACAGTGCAATAATGTAGCCACAGGAGCTAATGCCCCTTACTTCCTAAACCCTAAGGCTTCAGCCTAGGTATCACCGTGCAAACTCAGATGTTTTGGAGTTGCGATTTAAAAGACCATTTCGAATTTTCATGTCTTTTTCTTTTTTTCCTCCCAAAATACAATTTTTGACTCCTACTGGCCCCATACAGTCTTGTAGCGCAGCTTATGTAATAGCTTACAGCATAAACATATGGGATTTTATGGTAGACCTATTGTGTGCTCACAAGCCTACTTTAGGTTTTCTCGCATTGTTAATTTGCACTCAGCTGTTTATGTTGTCAGAACCATAGCAATATACTCATGTTTCTTTTTAGAGCCTCCCATTTTTAGACGTTTTAAGGCGTAGTTTAATTTCTATCCAATAATGTGCACTTTGCTTGTTACAATTGCATTTTATTTTCCTCTTGAAGACAATACTGTGAAAGATCTGCATGGTAAAAACATGTCCATTGGTCAAAGAATACCTTCAAAATTTTCCATACTATTAATGTACATATACTATAAGTTACAGTAACTTACCAGGGTAAAATATCTTTGAAGAGCTGTGATGTGATGTGATGTAAGCAACTTCAGACTGTAGAATGAATGACAGTAAAACATTTTTTCCACCAACTTTATTACACAAATTCTTTGTAAGTCACTGTTGTATCCAAGGGGATCAATGCATTAAACAATAACAAAAGGGTTACTTTGAAATTTATAGGCATGAAAATAATCCCGTGAATTTCATTAATGGACACAGTCCCTATCCATACAGTTTCCTGTCAATAATGTATTACATTTCAACTGACCATTAACCATCCTCATTCTAAATGAATTAATGATGGCAATGAAAAACACACACAATATTCATTCATTTCTTTCTGAAAATCAGCCTTTTGCTTTCTTTCCTGTGTTTAATTTTTCAGTCCTGAAAAAGAAATATCCCTGTTGCCATATTGAAGGCTATGACAATAGAAAGACGACAAAATGTTATGAGTTTGGCACTGTACAATTCATTAAATACTAACACGTAATTTGTTGAATTCTCAAATTAATGTCGAGATCACTCATTAAAATATTCTGATTGTACTAGCTATACAAAATACAATACTTGCACAAATTAGATTAACCATTTATAAAATTGTGGTAATGACTTTTGATGGATATGGCTTGTGAGATATTACAGACTTTGCTACAGACCTTTTGTGGCTTTATTAAAAAAATCTAACACTACTGTATGTCACCTGTCCTATATCCCTGAAAAAGACACTGCAATCAGAACATTCAGGTTTCCATTAAACCTCCATCTTTCCAACCTGGGTTATAAACATTCATCCAAACACACATACATTATGGCATCATGGGTTCAGTGTGTACAACCCATAAGTTATTGGGTCAGGCTGCAACAGCAGAGACACAGCGTCTCTAGTTTGGTGGCATTAATAACTTTCGGCCCCCCAAAGATCTCTATCCCTCACTGGCTATTTTAAGACCCTCTCTACACATATACATTTAGAAGGCGGCAGATTTTTTTTTTTTTTTCACTAGATGTTTTTGTACCAGAGTGGAAACCTAAGCAATCACTTAAGATCAAAAAGTCATAAGGCCGATGTCTAGGCACTATACATACAGCTGGAAATTGGCCGTTAGCATCAATGACCTTAAATCCAGGCATATTGTCAATGCCTCTCAATGAAATGGAGCTGGCATGCATCAAGATTTGGAATGTTTTTAAAAACTTGGATTTATGACCAGATGTAACAAAAACCAACTAGTCATGTTAATGCTAGTTATCTAAAAACAATAAACACTTAAATCCCACCAAGTAAAAGAACATCACATCATAAGATAATTGTTAATAATAACAATAACAGTTATAATAATTATTAATAATAACACTCCATCATATTTATAACAACCACATTTAGCACTGTGTATAGGAAGATTGTCCAAATGAAATCAGTATTTGTGTTTATAAGTATTTCAGCTCTATATCCTCTTAGTTGACTGAACAAAAACCAAGCAGTAACAAAGTCTTCTTCCATTTTTCTGTGTTGTCTCTTGGTTATTACAAAAAAAAATCCTCTCTCAATGCAATACTTTCCATTGATCAGTCACACTTGCAACGTTGCTTTTACAGAATGTAAACCTTGAGGACATGATACAAAGTATGCTTGTATCTGGTGCAAATATCAGGGGATAGATTTGTGCAAAGTTTTGTCTGTGTTTCTCTTTAAACTGTGCTTAAACTGTTCTTGTTTTTTGTACACATTAATACTTAATACATCATGACAATATCAACACAAAATCAAGAGAAAGAGATATCATTTTATATGGACCACAGATATCACATACTATATAGGATAGGATAGCCCTTAGTATTGATAAGCGTTATTGATGAAGATTTTTTTTGTATTGTTTTGTATTTTTTTTGTATTTATAATGGCTGAAGTGCGTTATGATACAGCAAGATCTTCATTTGAGGATGGGAAGAACATCCCAACCATCCAAGTCTCTTATGGCGTATGGAGCCATCCTGGAGAAGGCCTCTTGTCGCCCTCTCTCCTGACTAGAAACTTTGGCTTGCTCTTGAAGCCAATCCTTTGACTGTACAAAATATCGTTGACTTGTATAATTTGTCACCTGGTGAGAATAATAAAATGGTGATTGTCAGACCAGCTTCATCTGTGGTATTTTCTTTGTATCTCCATAAATGGCTTTGAAGGACAGCTGTGTGAGTGCAACCTCTGCGTCATGGTCTGTTCATTTGTGCTCTAGAGAAAACCTATGCTCTTCGTACACAACCTACGTTTAAGCAAGTTGTTACTGGTAAACTGAACAGAGATGTCAGTTCTGTTTCATCTCTTTATTAATGTGTATGATCTATGTCAAGAATTGTTCTTGGATAATATGACTGATGGCTCTATATTATATGGTTAGCCCATTATTTTTTATAGTAAAGTCCTGATCTATACATGGAAACATTAGGAAACAATTGCCCATAGCATAGCAATATCGGCTTACGCTTTTTCAATGTAACAGTGATAAGTGTGTGAGGGTTACCTCCTCTGGGGATATAATCTAAGGTCACATGGAAAGCTATAGGCAACCCAGGCAGCTGATTGGTTATGTGGGTGCCTTGACAGTTTGTTTGGGCGCAGGATCCTGCCAACAGTGTCAGGCTGCTGTGTCCCAGTCATGGGAGTGCGAGCTCCAAACAGCCCCAACCTCATCCACTCATTTACATAGGAAGCAACAAAAATCAGTTCTGTCTCCCTGTGTCGTGATGAGGCTGGTTCAGCAAATAGCAGAGTGTCAAATCTCACCAGGCAGAGTTCATTTAGACTTATCTGGTCCGCAGGGCTGTTTTCCCAAGAGATTCAGTTTTGTAAATCATTGTTGGTGAGGACTGAGCAAGATGACAATCCTGCTGATAAACTGGCTCAGTTCCCCACAAAATCGCTTGATACAATGTTCCACAAGTATCTCCTCTTCGTGGACCTTTTCCACTGTTTTGATATCATCTGGTTCCCTATCTAATATGGCTCCTGAGTTCTTTTTTAACGACATATAAAAACAAAATTATGAACAACACTTTCGGTGGTCTTGTTTCACCCTTTCAGTCTTTCTACTAGTAATGGCACCAATGTATATGGCAATATGGCAAATTCGGTTACGAAATATGGCTGATGTAGGCAATCACATAGTTAGAATTGGAACAGATATTCCCCACCTTAATCTTTAACTTTATAAATAATCATATTTAAGCTATCTACTTACCAGTAAACACTAATTTGAATAGCCTGAACACTTTATACTTTTATAATACATTTTAATTTTAGTCTATTCTATTTTCTATCTCTTATAGTTTTTATATCTAATAGTTAAATGCAGAAGGGTAATCTATTTCCAAACCGGTTATGAGGGGCAATTTCTACATTAGGCACAAATCCTCACACCGTCACCTCATTTTTACTCCCTGTCCTGATCCCCTGACTGCCTCCTCCACTTCCCCCGGACCCCGCACCGCCCCCTCCTGGTATAAAATGTAGCTGCTCAATGGTGTTCTGCCTTTTCGCAGCAAACGCCATCCTCCTTGCGCTGTGGCCCCCTAGTGTTCCTGTTCCCATGACTACCCCTGCCCCGGGCATCTCCCCCGCCCAGCCCATGCCCCCACTCATTCCCCCA
>OMKZ01004205.1:3917-45850 GCA_900302535.1 Neoniphon sammara
CTGTAAATATCCAACTACAGCAACTTAGAATGCTAATTAGTCAATTTACACATTTTTCATTCTCTGGAATTAAGCTGTTATAGAGATGAGTCAAATTTGCATGAAATTACAATGCATTATAAACCAGCATCAATTTCTAGGGGAGGTGCACCAAAGTCCAGTAGTAAGGGCATCTCAAATTAAGAGATGTCCCCGAGCTGCAGAGAAATGCACGTATGTTTGTGAAATGGGCAAAAAAAAATTGCATGATATATTCCCCTAACAGTCGCCAACACCTATCAAGTTTACAATAAATTGTTAGGTGCTGAAAACTGGTCGACAACAGTGACTAAAAGTGACCTCACTTATCAAATACAAGCAATCCAGCGCAAAATTATACAGCTATACAGATGCTATATAAACTTACTGCTTATGTAATCAAAAGCCATTCTGAAATACACTTACACTAGCTTTCTCTCCAATCTGAGGTTATAAAAAAACAGTGAATAAATTGTCTGAAGAGTTTACATTTACATCATGTAAGTAAGCAGGTATATTGAGTATTGTAGTGGACTTGGACAAAAAGAAAAACATATTCTATACAGAACAGTTTAAGTATGGGGAGCTTTAGCACTCTTCACTGTAACTGTGGTTCTTTTTGACATGTTGGGAAGGATTATTCAGTGAAACTACATTTTGATGCAAACAAAGTCACAAAAATTAATTTTCCCCATTTCAAGATGACATTTTTGAGTGTACTACCAAAGGTATAGCACTTCCATGTCTTCTGAGCAGGATGTTGTTATTGTGTGGCCATTAGTGTAACTTACTTTCAGCTGTTTAAGGCTACATTAATTGTCTCCTTGTAAATCTCATATGTTGTATGATAAACTCAAAATCAAATCAATGTCACACTCTAAGGGCTGAACAACGAACATCTTTAAGATGCTGATCTGATAGGTAGGTCCTCTGCACTTGATATAATATTGTAATTCCTGCAATATAGGCTTGGCAATTACAAAACCTAAGTGATCTTTGGCCATTTTGCCACATAAGCACATTAAAAAAGCAGTTAATTGAGGACCTTACTGAAACTATAGTGAAGTTCTGTGTTCTGTTAAAGATACAATAACTCACTATGCATCATAAACCCGAATGCAGTGAAATAGTTAGGATTGTCACTTGAATAAGCAAAGAACTATAAATTTAGTACATTATGATGTTCCATAAAGCTGTCCAAACCCTGAGTAAAGATCAGAGGGACACAAAGTGATAGAGGGAAGCCTTAATATCAATGTGCCTAAAAATTCAACTGATAGATTAACCATCCAAGACAAAATAGAACGGCATTTTGTCCACGCCAAAAAACTAACTCAAGCGACATGATTTATTCCTTTAAAGTTTAAGTCAAAAATATATACATACATAAATTTCAAACAATGCAATTTTAGACAATTAATGGCAGAGAATAAATCTGAAATAAAAACCATTTCTCTTCAAGAAATATATCTACTGTGTTAAATACAGATTTAGTCGGTGACTATTCATCTTTTAAAAGAAGGGAAAAATGAACTGCAAATCAACCCACAGATCATACACTAGCAGCAAACTGTATTGTGCTCTGGCTTCTGGTGCAGTGGGGGAGGGTTTAAGCAGAGCAAACACGATGGGAATAAAAAACGTGCTATACAACCATGAGACCTCATTGCAGTTAGCTGATTTGTTCTTTGTTTAAATCTCCAAATAAAGACCATTTGAAAAGAAGAACCACCTTCGATGTTAAGAGTCAGCAGTTTCTCCTATCTTCAGACTGGCGATGGGTGATTCTCTCTTAAATAGCCAGTGCTTTAACTGTTCATCAGTCAACTTAGCAGATAACGTTAAAGGTATGAGCAAAAAAGTCTATTTGTACCACATACAAAATGTGAATCTCGGGAAAACAAACAAAAAACAAAACAAAAAAAAACTTGGCATAGGAGGTCATAAAGCTGAAACAAGAGATCATAAATCATATGGCACCCATGATGGGCACTGGTAACAAATGTTTAGATGACAATATTCAAACATGACACAAAATAGGTGTCAACTAGTCAAAGCCCTGACTAGCTACAAACCATTACATACCATGGGTAAATTGAACTACTTGTGTCGTCTCATATTACAGTAGAGTTATGATATATAGCTTTAAGTTGTTCAAATAGCATTACAGCATGTAAACTGTGTTATCCAAAGCTTTTGGAATAAGGAGTAGTGAAAGCCTATTTTATCTTGATAAGGAAAGATGGCTGAAAAGGGCAGACAATGGGTAGGAATTGGGACAGCGATTCCCTTAAGCTCCAGCCTGTGTTGGTTCGCTATCTGAACTACCATAGCAAAGTTAAGTTAGAGTTGCACATACAGATCTACCTCTACACAAACACACGTGCGCACATACATACACACAAGCACCCACGCACGCTTGCAAGTACATAGCTATTCGAACAGACAAACGTGTTAACAGGGGTCTCGATGAGCTTTTATCTTTATACAATGAAACTCCTTTTTCCATCGTCTGCCTTAAGGAAATGAAAGATTTTTTTTCACTCCACACTTCCAAAATGACTGAGAAACACTTTGCCATTTTTATCTGAGCATGTACAGAAAACCACATACAAAAATAAAATACAATAAAAAAAAAAGCACAAGAAAAAAAGAAATAATTAGGATTTGAATGGTTTGATATAGAGAGCTTACTGTGCTGTCAACCTATACAATTTACCCGTTTCTTAAGGAGCAAAAACTAAAAATAAAGAAAAGAAAAACTAAAAAAAAAAAAAAGCAAAAGCGGAAAGACATAGTGCCTGGAGGACAAACAGTAATATTCACTGAATAGACATTTGTTAGAACTCCAGAAGAGCAGGAAAAAGGCAGATAGTGCATAAAAGGTTCTCTTTTTCATTTCTTTCATTTTTTAACTTAAAATCAAGCTGCATTAAATACAGGCTGTTTGTACAGGACAATTGCACTTCACAAAAACAGAAATATACAAACACACACAAGGAAATGTGAATCAAATTAATTACAGCAAAAGAAAAAAAATACTACGTAAGCGGATAAAAAAAAGAAGAAGAAAAGAAATAGAGAAGACCTGGTGGACTCACTTGTAATGGATTACTTTAGAGGGGAGTAATAAGATGGATGAACATAAAGGGGAGACAAGACGATAGGGATCCTGAACTCCAGAGTGGACTGGTGCTGCACTATTCCAGGGTTGTGTGCATGCATCTCCTCTTCCTCCTCCTCCTCCCATGAAATTCCCTTCTTAGAAACCGAATGCTCAGAGTGGCGGAGAGACAGACTGCTGAGCTGAGCTGCTGTGGGTCTTGAGAGGGTGGTGGTTTGTAAACTCTATGCTGTGTTAGTGGTAGGAGGTTGTGTTACCACATGTCGTCTGTGGACGCTGAGTCCTTGACAAGAAAGGAGAGGAAGGAAAAACCCTTCAGACTCTGGGTCTACATCCATGGGATCTCTATATCAACAGCTGGACAGGGTTAATCATGTAGTAATGAAATAAAGTGACAACTAAAAGACATCCAGGAGTTGATATTGAGACCTTTTCAACATTGTTGATATCTTCAATATTTGCACCAACAGATGTTCATGAGATAAAACAATAAATCAATATTTTGTCAAATATACCTTTATATATGAATATCGTTTGGCCAAGTATGCAAGACTACCACATTAGTATGGCAACTAGATGCAAATTGTAAAGTTTAAACAGTGAGCGGCCAAATCGCTGAAAACTAACACTACTGTTTTTCATGTAGGTGGAATGATTTTAGTCATCTCTTAAGTTAATAGTGAACTGAACAACTTTTATAAACTGAATTCAATCAACTGGCTAAAAGTCAACGTGAGTTGATATTTGTGTGACATTACAGGACATTCACCTTTTGAGTTGCTAGAAGTTCTGGTTCTATCGTTTTACAGATGTCAAGTTAGCTATGACTATTCACTTCTAGTCCCTTATTAATGTGGTTAACATGCACACCAGACCTAATTTATAAAAAAAAAAGGGATGTGCAAAAGTCACAGCAGAAGCATAGCAATTTTCTGCCTCTCTGTGTGAACGACAAGGTAAATAGAAGAATTTTGCCATATCTGTGCATCTTTATATTGGGCCCTTACAAATAATTACCAACACAGTACATTAAGTATTTGGTTATCAAAGTTTGCCAAACTTGAAATTTGTTGCCATTTTGAAAAATCTAACTTCTTAAAGGACCATCACACAAACTCGTCAACCTAACTGGAGATATAGGGTCAGGTGAAATAGTAGCATGGATCTGGCCACACGAATCACACTTTCTTAGTTGTATTTGCTAGTTGATCATAAGCACATTAACAACTCCTTGGACTTATAGTCTGATGAAGTCTGAACATACAGGCATAAGACACTCTGAGCAGACTGAACATTTAATGGAGTGGGAGCTGTCAGCCTGTGTTTACATGTCTGTTAATAAAGCCACTCCCCCAAGTGTGACTGGTCAGGCTGAGGATATCACTGGTCCTGTCAACTATGTGTTCAGTAAAGCTGCCCTAAAAATGTGTCAGTATTATTAACTATGAAATTCAAAAGGGCATATGCTTAAAAAACAACTATGGATGAACACAAAAATGAGTGATTCATAGTGCTGGATTGAGGCTACGAGAGAGCCAGATGTCGTGGGCTCTGTTATGGTCCTTTAAACTTCAACAAAGGGGCCATGTTTAAGTCGATTTTTGAGAAACAGGTATACCTGCAACAAGTAGTGGGAGTGAGTATTAAACAGTTTGTGTGGCAGTATGATAGTGACTGACAGTGTAATAAAGGACAAGTTTATGCACCACTTGTTTAGACAGATTTCTTTATGGATTACGTTGAAGAATATTAACTTTTAGTCCTCAGCCGAATAATGCAGAAATTATCAACGTGCTACAGCACCATAATCACAATTGCCAGCACAAACTTAATGCCCTTTCACTTCTACTTGCAGCCTGAACGTGGCATTGACCATCCATTAGGGGTGGACCGGTAAATGCCAAAATTGATCCATCTGGTACATCTTTGGTTCAGGACACTCACGTGAACAGGATAATTTTTGTTTCAGTCATGGCTCATGATTTGCTCAGTGAACTGAATAACTACAGGCTAAGAGCTAAAGCATATGGTTGTCATATCTTATATTACTTTCATAACTGGTGAAAATGTCATATTAAATAAGCACTATCTGTGTGAGACATGACTGAAAATCATATTGCTGCATGATGGTACCTCACTTGGCTGGAGTGGGTCAGCTGTTTTCAGCGACCTCAGTAGTTGCTATACTAACTTTACTATCTTACCAATTCAGATATGATTTTAATCTCAGTTAAGATCTGTGGATATACAGAAATGAATAAGCACATGAACTAGTCATTGTGTCTAAAGATATGTTCTTGTCACAGCAGGAGATATTATCCCTGCCTTCAACTTAACTCCCTTCACCAGAATAGCTGTCAACTGTAATATCTGCTAAGTCAACGTTATGCAAGTTAATCAGACACTGTAATTTTTAAACTTGAGTTTGATGTGATGTTACGTGATCACAACAAGCCAAAGGTGAGTAATAAAATTCTCTGCAAATCTCTTCATTGGATCCCAAAAACATCACAACAAAAAATTCCAACTTGGACCTCTAACGAGTGATAACATGATTTGTACCAGTACTTGATAATAGCTGATTCTCAAAGAACAAAAAGGTAGACAACTGACGATGTTATATGACATCTAAGTGCATTTGGGTTAATTTCCTAAGAATTCTAAAGGAACCAAACGAATAAAACAGCATGAGGCAAGTATCAGAAACCAATTTGAGGCAGCCCCAGCAATGTGTCATCAACATACAGCTGCCTGACTACTTTTTCACTGAGTGGAACTACTTGCATGGGCTGTATTATCAATTTGGTCCTGTTGGGGTTTGCACTCTTCTCAAAATTGGTGACAGAACATTCAGTTCATCTCTCCCAAATAGCTAAAGCATGTCTGAGAGACCCATTTGGTTTTTCCCATTTGACAGTGATTTTATAACCAACACCTTCCCTTGAAACAGAGCCACATGAAATGTAGCTGTTTATGATGTTGCTGTTTCTGTTGTAGCCAGGATGTTAATAATAATAAGTTCTGGACAATGGACATACATGTTAAAAAAACAAAACCAAAAAAAAAAAAAAACATTTATACCTAAAACATTTTTCCTATCCTTCCTGAATAGACTAAAAATGGCAAAATGACATGCCTGGCACAAGGTCTCAACTAAACTTTGAATGTAACCCCTGACATTCTCTGAATTTAGACTCTTTTCCAGTTCCCATTGTTTACATTTAACCTGTGAAAATGTCTGAATTGATAATTACTTGAAATTTTACTTGAAATTTTGATTGACAAAATAATCATATATTTACACATTGCATACCACATACGTGCAATATTGGCATGTTGTGATAAACTAAATTAACAGAGAGTTCAATCTTTCCCTTTTTTTCCTAAATAATTTGAACCCCGTATTGTAAAGATTGGTAGAAAATATTTAGGAACTGTTGCTCACATTCCTGCAATTTAACAGAGATTATCAATATCTCTCGTTTTTCAAGAAGATGCTTAGACCTCTCCATTAATGTTTTCCCTTGTTGCAACTAACAAAATTGCATTTGAATGATCAGGGGTTATGTTTGTGCCAAAACACAGTGTTAAGTTCTGTTATATGGTGGTCTAGGGAGTTGTTTTAAAAAACAGAACAATAATTCAGATGTGACACAAGAGCAGCTGTAGCTGGCAAGTAATGGGCGTCTCAAACTGGGTCTGCAGCCCATTTAAATTTTCAATGTTGCTGTTGCTTAGAAAAACAGCTCACATGGTCCAACCCTGAAGAGCAGTAGTGGCATCTGTTCTATTATGACCACTTCATCATAGTGGCCTTCCACTTTCAAAAGCAAGAGTCCATCTGATTTCATGGTAATAACACTGGAGTTGTTGTAAAGTGGGATTATGTTTGGTCAATGTATAATCGTTACCTTTACAAAGAGGCAATACAAAATACCTACTACAGAGTCTCCAGGATTTGTCAGTTTGCACACAACAGGGGAATATGTATTGGGCTGTGTTGACTAATTGCTGCCAATCATATGGCTTCTGCATGCATTCATTGTGCTCCTGATTGTGTTTGACATCCTTGCTTGATTGTAGGAACTGGTATAGTGTGCTTTTACACATAATTGAGCTGTTTGTGTTGTAGACGCCCTAATAATAGACCACTCTATTTAACAAAATACGCCGATCTTTTACAGTGCTTTCAGACAATAATTAACCCCCTCAACTTTTTCTGTATTTGGCGGGCTTGCAGCCTCAGTTCAAATGGGTTAATTTAGGATTTATTTGTCACAGACCTTACTTGCCCATAATGTGTGTGGATTTTTTTTTATTTGCACTTCTCAAATGTTTTGAGTCACTAAATATTCAACTACCTTGCAATGACTCTCCATCCACATTCATTAGAGTAACCTTGATATGTCAACTTGACTGGAGTCCACCTAGGGACACCTAATCAACTGACTGGACATGATTTAGAACAAAACATAAATGTATAAAGGGCCTGCAAATGAAAGCCTGTCATTTACAGCCAGAAACTCTATCATGGAGTCCAAGGAACTGTAGAATTCAACAGAATTCAGGAGGCACAGATGGGAAATGGACCTGGTTGTCTGCCCCTACTGAGCAGCCGGGCAAGAAGGACCATGGTCAGGTAGGTGACCAAGAACCCAAGGACCACTCTGACAGAGCAACAAACTTCCTTGGCTGCAGCAGGCGATCTTGTGTGAAGGACAACAGAAAGGGCAAAACTTTAAAAATCTGGGCTACATGGCAGAGTGGCCGTAAGGAAGCCACTCTTGCAAACACCCGGTGTACTGCTGTGCCTTTAATCAAAAGGGCATAGAAAGCCTCAGAGCATGAGGCAAAACATTCTCAGGTCTAATGAATCGACCATTAGACTCTTCAGCTATTAGGCGAAGCATTGTGTTGGGCGGAAAGCTCCTCACTGATCTAACACCATGCCTACTGCGGTGACAGCATCATGCTCAAGGCTGCTTTTCAGCAACAGGTACTGGGATATATCTAATGATAGAGGGAACAATGGAGCAAAACAGTGTGTGTTAAGAGAACACGCATCAGAGTTCCCAAGACCTTAAACTGAGAGAATGATTAATGTTCCAACAGGACAACAGCCCCAGGCACACAGTGAAATCAACAGTGGAGTGGCCACCACCCAAAGCTCAGACTTGGGATTCAATTGTAAACTGGAGGAATGACTTAAAGATAAGTTGTTATATATATATATATATATATATATATATATATATATATGTGTATACACATACACACACACACACATACATACATACATACATCTCTCTCTCTCTCTATACACACACACACACACACACACAGGAGGCTGTAATCCCTGGCAAACATGTTCCTAAAATCTATTGACTTAAGAGGCTGAATACTCATTTATGAGAGATAAGATTTATGTATTTCACTTTTCAATAAATTTGCGAGCATTTGAAAAAACATAATTTTACTTTTATTATGCAAAGTTCTGTGTAGACTGGTGACAAAAAAAGTCAATTTAACCCATTTTGAATTCAGGTTGGAACACCACATAAAATGGAAAAAGTCAAGGGCTTGGCAGCTTTCTGAAGGCACTGTAATTTTTGGGATTACTTCATGTGTATAACTATTTTTAAAAAGTCCATCAAATCAAAGATGAAATACTAAAAGTGTTTTCATTGTCAAAAAACAAAAGATGTGCACCTTAACAAGTGGCTGACCCACTGAGATCATCTGTCAAAAGTTTGTAAGAACAACATCTTCACAGAGTAGTGGGATAGCCTTGTGGTCTGTCTGTACACACAGACTGTAGGTATGTTAAGTAATGTTTCCTCCAAACCAGTGGTGTCCAGTCTCGTACCAAGGAAGAGTAAGCAGGTTTTCATTCCAGCCATACACCACACAGGCTCATTTCACTTATTTGCTCTTCTCTTTCTGCCTGAAGGTGTGCTAATTAATGAAATCAGCTCAAGTGGTGCGAGGGATATTCTTTGGAAACAGGATATCCAGTGCAACTGTGCTTCTCGGTCAAAGTAAATGCAAGTTAGGAAATAAAAGTTAACTAGGCCTGTACCAGCTAAATCCTTTGCAGGTTTGCAGGAGTCGAGAGCCTACCCATCATAAATCGGGCCGAGGGCAGGAAGACATACTCAACAGGTCACAGTTCATCACAGGGTCATACGTTTTTGTCTGATTGTATTTTCTAAATTCCACTTCATTCCATTACAGCCCTAACACTTGACCAGAAAACTATTTTCTTAATCCACCTTGTTAAGTAGTAATTGCATGCATAGCACCAAAGGTTGAAATTTGTTGGTTACACACCAAAAAGCAGGCATACCCAAACAAAGCACACCTACGGGGAGTTACATTTCTTCAAAGACAAGCTGGGATACTTACTGTGTCATCACTTCGGTAGGGGTTGAGTTTGTTGTACACCGCTTCAATAACACTTCGTCTGAAGGAAAATAAAAAAGCCACCAGGTTAGCTTTCATGGAAATAAACGGAAAAGGGCTTGTCAGTGCTTAATGGTGTTCTCACTGATTCCAATCACAAAGCTCACTCACTTGCTTGCCAGCTCTCCCCCAGGAGGGAGGTTCGGGATGCTCTCAGATGCTAACGTTCGCATTACATGGACCAAATCTGGGACCCCTTCATCACCCTGCTTCTTGATGATCTCTGTTGGAGAACAAAATTATATTCTTTTGGATTACTTTAAAACCAAAAATACACACAAAGTTATTTTTTAAAATAACTGATTGAATTGTACAATTAAAATGTGTTCCCTTTCATTATTTGCACTTTAAATTTTTAACTGATTACATAAAGTCAATGTTCTGCTGTACAGATGTGATGTGATGTGAAGGAGACAGCTGTTTTATTAAGAGAAGAGGTGGCTTGAGATTAATGGCCCATTTTACTGTACCTTAGCATTTCTCATCATTTCACTGAGGGTAGATTGCTAACAAAGTATTTTATAAATATGAATCACTAAACGATACATTGGATTTTAAGATGTAAGATCAGAAGGCCATAAACAGACACAATGGAGCTACGAATAGCTCATTGGACTACTGTAAAGTGAAATCTGTTTATGTGTTTAGGTGGAGGTTTACTGTGCTGGAAAATCTGCCTTATTTTCAGAGGTCAGTGTCCACTATTATAGCTTGCAATATAGGGGCTAAGGTGGGGTTGGGTTCTGTTAAAATTTTATTGATGCCAAGACCATTATCGATAATGCTTGTCAAGCCTGATTCTTATCGATACTCTTATCAGCGCCCTACTCCACTGATGTAGTGGGGTTTGAATATAAGGTAGTGCTCCTGTGTAATACTTGTAAACCAATCAATGGTTTCTGCTAACTTTGATTTTCTTTATAATTTCATACATGATGTCTATCTGTTTGACCTCATACCAAGAAGCTATTAAGGTGTTTGCTAATGTGTCCTGTAAAGGGTTAGTAAAGGGTTGGGCGCCATAGTCATACAGAAGAAAATATTAACCAGGGCCAGAAGCAGTTCTCTGTTTGTCACGTCAGTGCAGAACAGCAGGTGTAAAATTTAAGTCCAAAATGACACAGCCACTATTTTGAAAATGTAACTCCAATTCTTACAAAAAGATTGCTAGCATCAATGTATAATTTACTATGGACTATTACTGTTCTTAAATGACTATAGATCTTTTCTTACAATATATTTCAAGGCTGCTTTGTGTCACAAACTTGCTATCAACGACCAGCGGACTCTACTGTATAGATTGGATTGAAGCCTCAAGACAAACTTGTGGCATTCTGACTTCTTTTTTCATTTTTTCTTATGAAGCAAGAAATTGAACGTTTTGGTACAACTTGCTACCACTCATGCAAGTAGTGGCTACAACTTGACTTCTATCTACAGATAGGAATTAAGAGTCATTAAAAACATCCACTGGGCAAGAAGTCAACCTGTTATTTTTACATTTCTTTTTTTTTTTTTTTTTTTTTTTTTTTTTTTTTTTTTTGTTTCCCTAAGTTCACACTACTGGACTTTTCTGTTTGGATAACAAAGCATGTTTTACTTTGACTGGACAAGGGGGCGCCACTATTTTGAATAAGTGCAGCAGCAGCAGAAACTTTGCTCAAGCAATCAAAACACTGCCAGGCCTCAAATTAACACCATGCTGGAGTTTAACATGTTTCATGAGATTGCTGTTACTGGCTACCTTGCATGCAATAGTTCTTCTCATAAATTCCATCTAGCACTGTCTCCATCTGTTTTAGTAAAAATGACCCCCATTTCTGACTGTTTTAGCCTCTCCACCCTGACTGCAATGCACAGAATGTAAACAGACACTGTTGATTCCTACATTTGTTTTTAGGGTCTTGCTAAAAAACGATGTTATACCAGTCTATATAAAACAGGTCTAAGAAGTTACATATGAACTGAAAGAAATAGAGTTATGGAACAAAAGCAGTTGCATTTTATCCAGTAGCTTATCAGTGTTTACCTACTGACCAGGGTCCAAAATTAACATCTGCCAAGTGCCAAATGCTAGTAAAATCTGTCTTTGGCAGACAAATTAATGAGGATCACTCTGCACATTGGCTGGTAATTTTTTGAGAAGATGACATTTTAATGCCTTGGTTATATGCTTGGTTATATGGTCTGTGCCTGTTCTTAAATTGTCCCTGCTGACCAAATCACTATCTGACCATAAACAAATCAACAAAAGAAAAGCTCTGTATCAAACAGGCTGCTAAGTGGCACAAACACAAAATGGTAGCATTTAAATTTCTCCACTGCGTGGATGGCTAAGGAGCCTAAAATTATTTAAAATTTAACACAGTTTCTATGCAGCAAATAATCACTGAAAATGGGTAAGGAGATACATTTCAATGTGTATTTATATAAACTGTAAAAATGTATATAAACTATTTTGCAAATTAACTTTATGAGCAATATAGTTACTTTTGGACACTGGTTCTGACAAATAAGGAAGCTGGTATCTAATCTGGCACCAATTCTTGATACTCAAGCCTGGGCTGAAGCTGTGCTGCTACACAAAAACAACAATGAAACATTAACAAAACAAAACCAAACACAAAAACGGCCACAAGGGAAACAGGAAACCATTACCAAAATATAATCCGCTATTCTCTCCTACCTTCTACTCTGCTCTCCAGGTATTTATCCAGCTCCATCTCCCGTTTCACAGCTTCTGGAGATACCTTTGGGGCGCCTGGGAAGCAGATTAACACAACACTCATATTGTCCCGGCTTCCCTGTTGAGAGACAAACAACAACATAGGCAGAGGTCAATCATGACACTAAAAACAACCAAGCATATTACGAATGTCACTGTTTATCTTTTGGGTATACCATACCTTGTACAAGCAGGTGTCAACAATTTCATTGCAGACTCTTTCAAGATCATCTGTGACCTCTAGCCTGGACCTGACGAACTCGCACAGTTCCTCATTGGCCATGACATCCCAGATGCCATCACATGCTAGCACAATGAACTCATCCTCCCCCTCACTTCTCTCTATTGCATAGACTTCAGGCTCAGGTGAGACAAGCTGCTCTGTGGGGCCCTTTCCATGCACACACTTGTAGTCGAAGTCTCCAAGAGCCCGCGATACAGCTAGAGACCCATTAACTCGCTGGATCATCACTGAGCCACCGGCATTCTGAATCCTCTCCTTCTCAAGTGGGTTGCTGGGCTTGTGATCCTGTGTGAAGAAGTGCACATCTCCACCCCGGCTGAGGAGCCCCCGTGAGTCTCCGCAGTTGATGAAGTAGACATGGCCTGGAGAAATCATCACACCTACTGCAGTGGAGCCACTACGATCCACGCAATGTTTCTTCTCAGAGATGGTCCGCATGTGTTCATCAATTTGCAGAAAACCTGTGCGGATTCCATTCTTCACACTATCCACAGAGGGTTCTTCCTCTAGAGCACTCCCGAAGTCTGGGTTGCTGGTGATGTGCTCCAGCAGGTGCTCACAGCAGTACTTGGCCACCTGGGAGCCAGCATGACCATCATAAACAGCAAAGAATGACCAGAGGTCGAGACCATGATTCAAGCCAATTACAGCTGTGTGTGCATCTTCCATCTCTACTCGCCAGCCCTGCATACTACTTAGACCATACCTCAGGTTGTTACCCTCACCATGTGCATTGTACTTTTCCATCTTTGGCTTGTCCAAAAACGCCCCCATTGTGTCCCTCTTAAAATCTAGAAAACAAATTGAAAGAAAGAAACCTATTTAGAAGAGACAGCAGAAATCAAATATATTCTGATATCACCAACATATGAGAACTGTGGATATTTACTGCTTATATTCAAGTTATTAGGCAGAGTTTACATAAATACTAAAAAAATATATATTTATATTATTATAGTACACAATAATGACAGAATTTCAAATGAGAACTGTGTAAAAACATATGGCACTGTCGTCATCCTTTTATGGCAAAAAGATTAGCATCTTGGAGCTGAGTTCAGGCACCCTGCTCTGGTCTAAAAATAGTAGACCTGGGTACGTATTTGGCCACATATTGGGCACAGTGACTGCTAGTATAGATCAAATTAAAACGACTTTTAACTATTTGGTGGTCAAGTCTGACATCAAAAGTATTATCACTGACTTAGTAGCACTCTGAATATACTACTGGGCAGCAACTATCTGACTTTCTCGTACTGCAGAACAGTTCAACACACGCTACTTAGTAACGTTATTTTAAGCTAATGTTAAATGCCTACATAGCTAGCTAACCAACTGGCCGGTTACTCGTTAACTTCAGCACAAAACAATCTGGGGAGATTACACAAGTGTTGTGCTAACGTACCTTAGTGGTGTGCTATATCATTGGGAATTTGGTAAACAAGTGAGGTTTCGCTGTTGACGACGTGAAAAGTTAACAACTCTGTAGCAAGAGCACAACCAATATAAACAAACACCCTTGCCCCGTTGTGGGCCTTGACCCTTGTCCCTAACTTTGACAGGCCTCTCTCTAACATCGCTAGCTAACGTAAGGCAAGGAGAGCCCGCGGCCTTGCTAATATCGCTAAATGCTAACACAGCTAACTAACTAACGTTACTCAAAAACATTTTGACAGTTATCTTAAGAGTAGCCGCCATGCACTCATTATTCGTTACGACTTACCGAATATCCAAAATATCAGTTAACAGCAACAGAAGCTGCGACAGTGACAAGAACTGACTGGCCGCAGTTCACACCAGAGAGGGTACACCGACGAGACGAGGGGGGGGGTTGCGGTTTAGCTAAGCTAGCTAGCTACTTAGCTAGCAATCGTCACTCAGACTCAGTGCATATAAATTGTGTAAGTGCGGAGCTCAGTGTTTGTGTGAGCCCGTGATGTATTACATTATCTCAGCTGGCGATCTAATGTATATTCTAAAATATTTTGTTTAGAAATTGTGGGCCGGAGCTTTTTATGGCCAAATAGAGAGAAGCCGAAACGTTATCCCAGCCTCTCCACTTGACAGCTTGACAGCTGAGCTTGCTAGCTAGTCGCTGAGAAGCGAAGAGCCAAACAGAGAGAGAGGACCCGGATGTTGCAGGTTGCGTACTTGAAAACATGACATCATCTCTGAAGGGCTCTGGCTACTCTGGCAAATACAAGACGTGTGTAGCATATAACTGGATTTCCCCAAAAAAAATTTTTTAGTGTCACAGACTTCCACTTAATCATAAATTGGCCCTGGAACCCCATCTGTGAGTCCATATTTCCTTAACTGTCTACTGTATGTGGAGAGATTACAATTGAGAGGGTAAAATTCCTACTGAGAATAACATTTTATACATTCTCTCACTGTACCAACGTCAAGTGAACAAATTATAAGTAAAACTGAACTTACCTTCATTTTGATGGGACCTCCTGGAAGCCCCTTAAGGATCTGGGGGGTGCCTGGGCCCCAGTTTGGGAATCACAGATCTGCACAACAGATGTCAGTGTTAAGGAGAAGTAAACACAGTTTAAAGGAAACAGGGGAACTTGACCTCATGAGCAGGACTGTAGTGATAGATGACTAGATGACTATACTACTAATTAGATGGGTATCTCTGAGGAGGAAGTGGGTATACTCCGCTGTCTATTTTTGTAAATTGCTGCAAATTCTCAGAAAAAGTGGTGGTGCAATACTTTGAGACAACACAGCAGAATATTTGTGAAGGCTTCCAAGGATGCCCCTAGGCTCCACATACATTGGTCTATAGTACCATCAATATAAGATGTGCAATACAGAGCTAGAGAGGAGAAAAATGATATTCAGCTTCATTTAATGGCAGCTTGTTTTTGCTGGGAATTACAATAATGGGCAGTTGCCATAGAACATTTGATAATATTTTAATGTTTTAACTGGGAATAATTTGCACATGAGATTGTGGAAGTTTATGGGTTATGAGGATATCACGTCAATATGCATTCCAGCTCTATTTGTTTATTTATTTATTTATTTATTTGATTAATTTAATCATAGACATAGTCCATTTCTCACAAAGAATTGTGCTAAAATAAAAATCACTGTCTGTGATATTATAAAAACCAGTATTGAACAAATATTTATCAAAAACGGATTGAGAACATGAGACATATGAACAAAACAAAGCAGATTAAAAAATAAAGACAAAAAGATTAAAGAAAATGGTAGTGATATATGGATGAAACAATAATTACAGAACTGAAGGAGAGGACATCATTTATGTCAGTCTAACTCATGCAGGTGTCAGACCACATGTATACAGTATGTAACAGATTAATCTGTTAAATACTGTATACATTTCAGCATTCAAGCTGTTGTGTGGAACAGTCATTATTCACTTGCTATATCTGACAACTTTTCTTATAGGCCTGCATAACAGAAACCTAACAGCAAGCACAGTCATTGCCATCTACTGTAGTGTTGATTATCAACATGTTACATATCAGTTTCACCAGACAAACCAATCTGGAATACAATCACAAATCAATCAAACATTATGTCAGATTACTGTCTGAACAAGGCCCGCGTGAGCCAGCCAACAGTTTATCCTACCGATATTAGAGGAAAATTCAAGATTATTTTATTGTAACAGTGTGGTAATCCATTAATATCACATGAATTACAGATGTGCGGTCTGTCTCATAATCACAGTACAGGAGTCTGTGTCTTTGAAACAGTCCTGGCAGTGTTGGCTAATAACACCATTAAGAGTCAAATATTTTGATTGATTGATTGATTCATTACAGTGATAAACACCTCATGCTATAATGAGTACTTTGGAAACTCATAAACTGTGCTTTTTTACCCAGATGATCTTCATACTGAAACTGATTACTTTCAGAAAATCGGTGGGTTTCTATGTTGCACGATAAGATATAGCTTAGTTGTGGTTGAAGTTCATTATGGTCAGCGGCTGACAGAACAGCACGCACATGAGAGAGGTTGGCCTTGAAGGCTTTCTAACAGAAAGCCTCAAGGCTTTTTTAACACAGAGCCCATCCCTAATCCTGACTCTAACCTCTACCTATTCTTTCCATGAGAAAACCTTCAAAGCAAACTTCCCCCATGTGAGCGCAGCACAAAAAAATACTTTCGCTACGTCAGAGGGCGGGCCTTTCTGAGTTCTCAGCCAATCACTGTCCGGCATGAAGACTACCGCCATGGTAGTATCAAAATAATAGATAGATAGATAGATAGATAGATAGATAGAGAGAGAGAGAGAGAGATTGTGCCATGACTATCAGTATTCCTCTAAATTTTCTCTAAATTAACACTCATCTACAGATTCGATCGTGATAGTTTTTTTAAAAAGTGATGTTTCAACTTTAAAGAATGAAAAAATGACTGAATCAAAAAAATTTCCATTTTGTTATGGGAAGAACAGCCTGATATTTATTATTCCTTGAGAGAACATTATTTGAGGGCCCAGTACGCCCTGAGAGGAGCCCTGTGTATCTTAGGCTATAGTTCAGTTTCAGTGATCTGTGATCTGAAATGTTTACCATCATTACTACATTAAATATATAGAAAATGGTTCTTGTGTGTTGTCTTGTGTGATATGGGTGATCACTGTGTCTATCAACCATCCGAACTTCATAAAATACACACAAGGTATTATCTTGAAAAGAACAGACCGGAAGTGGAGCCGACATCCTTTTTGTTTTCAACTAATTCTCACCGGTGTGACTTTCTGTATCCTACATATATTTAAATAACACCGTTACATTATTGTCAACAAAATGGATATTTGTATTCTATCTGCAGTGTGGTATTTGCTAGCGTTTTATGCACTAATTCAGTTTCTGCGCTTCATTTTTGCGGACGCTGACTTCACTCTGCTTTGGGCATGTATGGTAGGGAACAAACCAGGTGAGTTACAGCTTAAGTTGCCCACCGATTTATACGTGAATGCAGGAGCTCATTTGTTGATGAGATGATTGCTGTCACCTGTGGACCAGCGCAGCGGTATTGGGGTTTTCACACTTTACAATATCACACTCCCTGAGGTCTTTATAGGTCAAATTTTACTTATGCTTTGACACTCTCAGTTGTCATTGTCATCAGCTCTGATGAATCTGCTGAATCAAATTAAAAGGAAACTGGAATACTAGAATTCCCCAGATAACAAGAAAATACAAAGACAGTATGTTTTTTTTATATACATTTTTTGAACATTTTGCCTCTCTTTAAATGAGTATTTTATGTTAAAATCTATTACTGTTGTTTTCCAGTGTTGTACTGTTTTATTTTATGCTTGTACTCCATACCGTGATATGTGGTCTAGAGTAAATAAATTAAAATCTGAAATCTGGAAGGGCATCATCACGACAGTAATATTGGATCACAGATATCCTGTGGTGTATGTTGTGAAACTTTACCTAAGCATCTTCCACTGAAGTATAGTTTATCTCTCATCTCTGTTTTGACAGAAAAGAGGCTAAAACCAGGCTCATGATTATAGAGTGGTCATAGATCCAGTATATGACACTGGAAGTGTTAACATCTGCTTTTTGTAACCACAGAGACCAAGTTGAAGGGGCTGGTGGTGTGGGTCACTGGAGCTTCCAGTGGCATTGGAGAGGAGCTGGCCTATCAACTGGCAGGCTGCGGCTCTCGCCTCATTCTGTCTGCTCGCCGTGTGGATGAGCTCAACAAGGTGAAACGCTGCTGCTTGGGTAAGTGAAGTTTTGTGAAAGTATTGTCTAGCCTGGTTAAAAAGTTTTCAAAGTCCAAAAGGTAAGTCACGTAGCCCTATTTCAAAGGCATTACACAATGTTTGTCAGTGCAATTTCAACATTGCAGTATAACTGTGTGATAACAAATGTTTTAATCATTACATTGCCATGGTACTCAATGATAATTTGGTTGGCCTTTCTTTTCCAAAACACCAACAATTTACATAGTTGTCTCAACACTTTCACCTGAGTTTGTGAGTCATTACCATTACGTCTTAATCCGTTCTTGATCATCTGAATTCTTTTCATCATTTATTTCTCAAGAGCAATCCAACCTGCAAGATCAAGATATTCTTGTTCTGCCACTTGATTTGTTGGAGAGGACATCCCATGAGGCAAAAACGAAAGCTGCTCTCCAGCACTTTGGCAGTGTAAGGCCACTGCTATTGATAATTCATTATACAGCCATTTTTCCTTATTTCTACTTAATTCACAGAGATATCAGTTCAGCTGGAATGTTTCCATTTGTTTGACTACTAAATCACAAGATAAGGGGTTACAGATTCCAGTAACATCATAGACATAATCTCTGAGCACACACTTAGAACTGCCTTTGCCATGTTAAAAACATATTCAGTCATCATGTCAAATCACAGAAGACATACAATCTCATCAAATTTTTGTTACATGTGGAGCGAAAGAAAATAATGGTTTATTCAGATACAGTTTTGTTTTATTAACTTTTATTATACTGTGCTCAAATTCTGGTCATACCAAGCTATCCTGTCTATTGTGGGTTTACAATATTTAGTCAACTCATTCCAATTTCTTACTCCTAGTTCTGTCCACTTTTTTATGCTGATTCAGATCGATATCCTGATCAATAATGGTGGCCGAAGCCAGCGCTCTCTGTGCTTGGAGACCAGCCTTGATGTGTATCAGGCCTTGATGGAGCTCAACTTCCTGGGCACGGTCTCACTCACCAAGCAGGTGCTGCCTCACATGACGCAGCGAGGCACCGGGGCTGTTGTGACTGTCAGTAGCGTATCGGGCCTTGCCGGGACGCCGCTGGCAACCGGATACTCTGCCAGCAAACACGCTCTTCAGGTGATGGAAGCTGGATTTATCATTTGTTTGCACCTGAGCTGTGATAATTACGCTGCTTTTTCTGATTTAATTCAGTGTTGTTTTCATGTCTTCAGACAGGGCTTGTCAGCTGTAACTGACCTTATGTTTTTTAAGGAATGCTTGCTGTAGTTTTATTAATCTCAGCTCAAATGTTGACAGGGTTAATGTGTGAGAATGAATGTGTGTGTGGTAGTTTATTTATTTAACAACATTCATTTGTACAGTACTGTCAGAGCAGGCTTCTATTTACAGTAGAGCAGATCAAATAGATTTGTATCCCTCTTTAACTTGTCATCCGTTTTATCTATGAAAGAAATGTCATTCCATATACCTGCCCTAGATTATCCTGAAAGAGTGTGTCCTGCTGCTGATGGTTACTGTGATGTCCACAGGGCTTCTTCAATTCTCTTCGGATTGAGTTGACTGATTATCCAAAAATACTCATCAGCACAGTGTGTCCAGGGCCTGTGCAATCACAGATTGTCCACAATGCCTTCACAGAGGAACTGGGCATGGTAAAGCTTTTAATTCATCATGGGGCTTATCAGAGGTTTTGATCATACAGTTGGTCTGCGTTTTATCACTGTATTCCGTATTATTTCATATGCCCAAGAGGCTACTTGATAACATAACCTGACATGTATTCCACCCTCTTCTTCCTTTACCTAAGCGTGTAACCACAGTTGGCGACCAGCAGCACAAGATGCCAACAAAGCGCTGTGTGCGTTTAATCCTGGTGGGCATTGTTAATGGCATCAAGGAGATGTGGATAGCCCAGCAGCCCTTTCTGCTGTTTTACTATGTGTGGCAGTATACACCTACATGGGCATGGGCTATCACAAATGTGCTGGGCAGGAAAAGAGTGCAGAATTTCAAAGCTGGTCTGGTAGGTACATGACCCCCTTTTCAGAAAGTATACTGAGTTCAGATTTATTATCAGTGTTGATCTCCCTGGTGATGCTTTAAGTCTTTCGTTTGGTCTTAAAAACATTTTCTATACTGTTGCAAACAGAAGTATATGGTCTTTCACAGTTGCCAGTCGATGTAGCAAGATCAAAAGTCTCATTTTACACAAAGCCTTTCAGGGCGAGCATAAATATGACAGGGATTGTGTTTGTTGTTAGGTTCTGATTTGATTCTGTGAGGTTGACCTTGCTTCCTCAAACGTGGGACTGGGGGATTCTCACTGTGTGAACAGTCAGGAGATACTTGAATAAAGCAGAACGTGGCAGACACTATTTAGAGCTGTCTCTTAACAGCTGGAGGGCCTCAGCTGTTACTGACCTTGCTTCGGTCTAACAAGAAGAAGGGGGTGGCCAGGGTATGACAGCGAGCATGACTACTTCCCAGCGGCACTGACTGACTGACTGACCAGTGTGTCTGGTGGCCTCTGCTGGACAGTGACAGCTGAGGGCCATGCAGAAAGGTCATGTTCCAACTGGTCAGACATTTTAGCATCACAGTGTTACCCAAGTTGGATAGGTTGAACTGAGAGAATGCTACAGTATGGCTTATGATGTATCATTTTGAAAAAACAAATATCAAAACTGTTACGCGTAGCTTACCCACGTAAATGAAATCTAAAGTTAGTTTCTAAATAGTGACGTCACTGCAGTAAAGCAGTATCAGCATGCGACAGTTAAGGCATGAATCGCATTTGTATTTACATCATGAAATTATTCAAGATTTGCAAAATATGTTGCTTGGATGTAGTGCATTATCAGGTGTAGCCTGAACCCTTCTAAGTGCTGGGTCACCTTGTTAACACATGGCTGCTACATGGCTGGAATTACTATTTTAGCATTGCATTCACTGCTTGTTTAATAAAGCAGGAGTTAGGCATGTTCTTGGCTACATAGAACAAAACTGGATCACTGGTCTACTGGTGTGGTTAATATCTGATAAACCCATTATAACAAGTAAGCACATCATCGCTATTGCACAGCACTATCAGTACGACCAAAAGAAATGTAAGATTTTGAATGAGACTTGTCTATTGACACATTCTGCAAGACTGTTAATTTCCCCTCCTTTGACAGTCTACCATTAATGCTCACAGCAAACTTCTTCTTTTACAGGATGCAGACTCGGCATACTTCACTAAGCCTAAGTCATCCTGAAAATAACACTGAAGAGGAAAACATAGCCTGTTGTACTCCTAATGCTTGAACTGGATATTGAGAGGGGTTTGCCTGCAGAATCTCAAGGTCCTTCCTTTTACATAAAAGGAAAATGTTTAAGGCTGCAACTGCTTGAAAGGCTTGGAGCTGTCTTCGCAGGGTGTAATAGGGTTTGGAAAAAAAAACTTGTATGCATTTTCAATTTGCTCTAAGTTATCACCTTAAAAATTTGGATGTGCCCACTCAGACTTTAATGTAAGACTATATAATATGAATATAAAGCAGTGCTTTCATCTAAGATATAAAGTAAATCCATATTGATGCTTTTATTGATGCTTTTAGTGTCTTTATAACAAACTACTTCCACTTCACACCAACATCAGGCAGAGAGCCTGGATGATTGTGGGAATATTTCATTTGACCACTGGCACTAACTGGTTTAATGTCTAATATAATTCAGTTTGGATCAAATCCTTGTGTGCTTTCTTTAGTGAAACTAATAACAAAATTGCTTCTGTCAAGCTATTTTATTATAAGTATATACAGTTACACGTAAAATCACCAATATATACAAGACTATGTAAAATTCATTTAACTCATAATTCTAGATTGTAAACAAGTGAACTGTAAACAAAGTAATAGCAAATATTTACGAACCACACTACATGTACTGCAAGACAAACCCAAGGCACATCCTTGAATTTAACACTTCCTAACAAAATAGTAAAATTCATTTCCCTTTTTGTGGACATCGAGGGAAACACCTGAAAATCGGGAAATCTAAAAAGTACAATGAAACCAGAGGTAATCAGATGGCATCTCCTGAAGGGGAGGTGGGCAAATTTATTTACTTTTTTTTTTTTTAAAAGCACAAACAATAAACCACAAATCTTATGTGCTTCTATGGAAACCAGTCAGTGGCACAAGTAGGATAACTCCTAAGATACAAATGTTCAGTGTAAATAGATCTGTTGTAATGTACTGCTCTACAAAGCACTTTGTTGCTGCAACATGTTCAATAGATTTTGTAGCTTGCACAAGAATAAAGAGTGTTAATGCCACTGTTTTCCTGTGTGGTGCAGGTGGTGCAAGTTCCAAAATCCACATGAAAAGCAAAAAAGGTCCCCATATATGCTCTTGTCTTCTGAACAAAATTCAGTCAGTTTCAATAATAAAACTCCAGAGATGAGGATTGTTTTTCCTTTCCTTCTACTTTTCACATGAATGTCTTTATGATAGCCATTAATTTTGCAAATGGATATTTTGCTGTGGCATCCTCTTCCTTCCACAGAGTATGGGAAGAGTAGAGACCATTAGTGAATGGCGAGTTCAGTAAAAAGGGCAGAAGAAGCCACGGGTCAGAGGCAGGGGAAGTGGAGGGGTGCAGATGAGTAAATGGGGTATCCCAGTGGGGGATCGGCTGCCTGAACTGTTAGGTTTCTCAGCATGACGGGATGAGCCTGGATGCTGTAGCGCTCCTCGTCGTCATTTGTAGCATACAGTAGCTCCCAGGACAAGTTGGCCCACTGGCCACGCACGCCCTCTCCATTCAGACGACCAACCTGCACCAGCTGCTCTTGCAGGGACAGGACTCGCCCCGTGTAAGTACCCTGTGGACAAATAACAATATTACATTTCAATGAGATTGCCTCAAAACTCTGAATTGTATCGTTAGCTTCCTTCTATTGTGTGGCAATGATTGAGTCAGAGAGGGCGTATATATTAGGTTACCACAGATGGCCCCATGTTTGGTAAGATGATAAAAAATAGAATGCTAAGGATGGTGGGGGTGTGTTTGATTACCATAGTGAGGTCATGTCCTAGAGAAAAGAGGAATGGTTTCTCCTGAAGGACGCTGTCATGCCAACCTCTCTCTGTTACCAGGCCAATGTACCAGTCCTTTTCATATTCCTCCAAGGTGCTGAACAGTTCCTCAGGGCACTCCATAGGCCCCAGACTTGCCTGATCAAAAAGCAGCTTGAAACTGAACCTAAAGGCAACAAAACCAGAGGCAAGACAGACATGAAATCGTGGACCTCTTGTGACACAAATAGGTGTTAGTAATAGGCATTAAAACCTAGAATGGCCTCATTTCCCATTTACCTGAAAGCTCGAAGTGTGAGCTGATAAAGTTCTTTACTCGAAGAGAGCCATTCCAGTCCTTCTGTCCATGGCACATCTCCACAGTACAGCCTGTAGACGTAACTGGGGCTGGTGAAGGCAGACTCTGCCCCCAGGGAGACGAGGCATGACAGAGCCACCTGAGCATGCAGCTCTTTCAGGGCTTCGTCCTCCTTCAGGGCTTTGGTCATGTCCTCTGAGGCCTCGCCCTGCACGGCAGGCCCAAACTGCCCCAGGATGAAACGAAACCAGTCCTCAGGGAATAATGGCTTGAGCTGCAGTAAACGGGATGGTAGCAAGGGGGCTGTCCTCCATCCTGTGGGTAGGTTGAACACCTCTGACTGGGGGCAGCTGAAATTCAACTGAGGGAGCGATCCGGGGCTCTCTCTGAAGACTTCTGGGTTCCGGCCTTTATCCACTGCTGGAAGCCCAAGGCCGAGTCCCAGAGGCTGCAGTGGCTGTAGGGCTGAGAGGGCCATGTTTTCAAACAAACTGTCCATCTCCACAGAGCCTGGCAGCGAGGGCCCTGTCTGCAGTGCTGTGTGTCCCAGCTGGGCCTCTGTACTCACTAATGCCACAGTCCGTCTGGCTGGTTGGGGTCCAAATAAGTCATCCTCATCTGACCAATCACCAAAGGAGGTCAAGCTAGAGCTGTCCTGCCTGAACTTCAGAGAGGAGACGTTGGACTCCACTATGACAGCCTCTGCAGGCTGATTGCAAGTGGACTGGGCCAGCTGGGAAGACTGGGACTTCCTGCCTCCACCTCCTGGCCCTTCTTCACTGTTCCAGGGAAAGCCTTTATGTTTCTGAACGCAGTAGCGCAGGAGCAACCACACCAGCGCCTTCAGAAAGTCATCCTGGAGTTTCTTCAAGTTGTCATGAGAGTCAATAATGCCAGAGAGCACATTTCGGGCATCAGAGTAGACTCGTACAGGGAGGGCGGCACAAGGGGTGAGGACGTTACCCCAGTGCAGGTTAAAGCCCTGTGTCAAACCAAGCCGCTCAGGGCGCTCAAAAGCCATCTCGAACACCTCGTCCACCCTCCGTGCCTCCACTGTGTGGCAAGAAGTCTCCTGCAGCTCTAGTCCCTGCAACAAATCACGAGGCACATACAATAATCTAGTGTCAGTTATTTCTAACACACCAAACAATGTCAAACTGAAATAGACTGATACAATACCTTAATGTTGACAGTACAGTAGCCATATCCTCTCTCCAGAATCATTATCCAAACCATGCGGTCCTGAAAGCGGCCAAGGAAGTGAGAGCCTGGGGCTAAAGAACCTACAGTGAGCACAAGAAAAAAAATCAGCCATCCACGCATCTAACATAGTAGTTAGAGAGATGTTGTGATGTGGGAATTGAGGGAAAGAAAGAAGGGCACACATATAACATATACATCATGTAGCATATACATAAGTAAGGGACCCCTGGACACACAGGCCTTTCATTTTGCATCAGCAGTGCATCTCTCTGCTGACTATGTGGATAACTCAGCTACTGGAAGAGCTGCAGGGAGACTCTTACCATCACAGTTGTACAGGAAGGTCATGATACTGTTTAAACTGGCTGACTGCACAGAGATCTAAATATTGAATCTCTTCTCAGCCTTGGCTTTCCATTAGTCTCTAAAATCTCATTCCTCATATGGGAAATGACTTGGAGAGATCCTACAATGGGAGCTTTTCATTTTTGGAGGTCAGAAAAGAGCGGACAGACGTTTATTTCAAAATGGATGAGTGGTGGTGGCAAGGTGATGGGGGCTTTTGTTTTAGGTTGACTAGTATTCACGTGGCTCAAGGATAATGTCATGTCCCATAATGATATCTTGGGATAGTCAAAGACGCCACCTCATGATAGGAAGTGACACGCTGCGCATAGCCTACTCTTTTCTTGCTCATTGCTCACTGCTCCACAACCCCTGATGTCATACAGGAGGGCGGGGGGCTAAAGAACACGACAAACTGCCATCTTTAGACTGTGAGCATCAAAAGACCTAACAAGTGCTTATCCTGAATTATACATCACAGCTAGGGCACCCCAAGCCTGCCAACAAAACAATAAAATTGAGCAATGACATCACTGCAGCAATTTTTTTTTTTGTTTTGAGTCATCAGCCCATAAATAATTAAGCTTGCACTTGCACTGTTTTTTTCTCTTGCCCCCTCCTGATGGCACATAGAGCACTGTACAAAAATCCCAGTAGCAGCCCCGTTTGGCCTAAGAGTATTATGCGGTTAATGGTGTGGAAACATTTGGATGTAATGAATACAGATCAGAGCTATTTTGTTCGGGTCACTTCACAGGAAGCTCAACTGGATCATGCGAGCTTGCAATACTGCCAGCAGCTCCGATGCGCTGCTCACAACAGCATTCCTCTTAATATTAAACCATATGAGGTGCTCCTGCCATGCTCTTTCATCTGCATGCGTTCCTTGCCTGACCCATTGTAAAGTTCACAATGTCACTACAATTACAAATCATCAAACATTGTAAAGGAAAAATGAATTCTGAATGCTGTTACAGCTCCATTTACTCTTCAATTGTAGCCTTGTTTTGAGTGTTTGTATGACTGCAAACTGTAACCAGCATGGCAGAAAGGAGAAATATGTAAATGATTACAAAATCAACCCAAGGTTAAGCCTCATAAAGTGATGTCCTATATAGTTTACATTTCATTAAAATTTCTATTTTTATTGAACTCTCTAGACTTAAATGATTGTGTAGTTGTAGTCTGTTTGTGACAGTGAAAGACGTGGTTTTTAATCAGTGTAATCAAACAATTCGAAAAAATGTACCTTTGGAAAATAACCAAAATATCCAAAATATCAAACACTTTCCCTCCCTAAATTTTTTTTACAGAATAACATGAAGACGCTGGGAATGGAAGTAGGGCTGGGTGATATATCAATGTTTTATTGATATCGTGATATGAGACTAGATATTGTGTGGGATTTTGGGTATTGCAATATTGTGATACACCACAAGTGTTGTCTTTTCCTGGTTTTGCATTTCAGAAAAAGGATGCAATTTTCTGAATATATTAGTCAGTTCTAGTTGTTCTATTATTTGCTTCTACCTGCTTGGTCATCATATCCACATTACTGTGTGTTTATCAAAAATCTTGTTTAAATATCTTATCAAAGCACCAACAGTCATGCCTACAATATCGTCAGAATATTGATATCAAGGTATTTGGTCAAAGATATTGTGGTATTTGATTCTGTCCATATCACCCAGCCCTAAATGGAAGTAAGAGATAGTAGCCACTAACCCAGTGACCCTCTTGCGAAGGCCATCCTCAGAGCAGAGGCCAAACTCCCACTCATCTGCTGGTAGAAGATGGAGTCGGGACAGGGGCAGGCAGTGCCTACGGGCCCTGGCCAGCTGCGCTGAGGCCTGGGGAATCCCACCAGGAAGATGGGCAGGGTGAAAAGGGGCAACAGAGGGGCAGACAGCATGGCAGAGAGGGTCACCACTGCCAGCAACAGCGGGCACAGGGAGGCGTTCAGAGCCAGCAGAGTTCCGGCCGACTGACGCCGCTGCTTCTTCTCTGTCCAAGATGTCACCAACACAGTCAGGGTGAACTTAAGCTTGGCCAGGAACTGGACAACCCTGTCAATCAGGAGGCCCACCTGGGCCAGGCAGAAGCAGACAAGAAAACATTCAGAGCACTGACGCTATTACTTATTATCAGCTGATGTTTGTGTGGTTTATGTTGGGATGATTCTGTGTGTGCTTCATTCAACTGGGACCCAGTTTTATTTTATTCACAAAGATTTAATATTTATCAGAAATATGTAGAGCTCAACAGAGAATAGACTGGAAAAAGAGAGAAAAAATTGCAGCAGTACCAAGACTGCCTTATTATAATATTAAGTGTAATTGGTTGCAACAATTCAGATGAAAAATACTCTACAAAAAAGAAAGTCACGCTCTCTGAGCTCAAGAATAGATTAGAGATTAGGTTCTTTATTAGATAATTCTTAAAGTTAAAAATTGCTGATGGGCCAGTCGATGGCCATAATAATTACATGTACATTCTTAAATGAAGCCGTAATGAAGCACTAAAACCTTTTAAGCGTTATCTTTTCTTACAGCAGACAGTGATACAGAACGGGAAAAAATATGGAAAGATGTGGCAGCACTGCTCGGGACAGATTAAGTTTCAATATATGGTATCGAATCACTATGTTTCCTAAAAAAAAAGTACATTTGAAGTTGTTCTTACTAGAAGAAGCTGGACTCCAGTTCCCAGGTTGTCCCATCCCAGCGGTGTGCGATCTCCACCTGCCAGCCGCACTGAGACTACAACCACCATCTGGAGCAGAGCATCTTCTGAGCTCTGCCACACCTGCACATCAACATACAAACAAAGGGCAACTGCTTAACTCGCCATGGCAGGCGTTTAGATCTTGAAAAAAAATACTCTTTGGGTTTGGATTAACCAAGTTGCAGAAAAGCAGGTTCAGATAAGCACAGAACCCCTGGTAGCACAGAGCATTCAAACTCACGCTCTTTTTCATTCCATTATCACCCATAGATAGGCACTGGTATGTTTTTATCACGGTTTTCTTTTGAATAACAGGTGATTCCTCAAAGCTCTGAAAACATTAGACGTCTGCCAAGAGGTTTTTAAAAATGTTAGCTCCTTATTGGGATGTTTTTCTGTATGTTATGTCCATGTTTATGCAAAATGAAACTGTGTGTGTATGTACCACTCTAAAGGCCCGTGTGAATCCCACGCTGAGGGAAGCTGTGTGAAGCCACTGCAGGGATTTGTCCATGGACAGGAAAGCAATCATTGCAAATGGAGACACTGTGAAGTAAAACATAAGCACTCAGTAAAAAAAAATTCACATACACAATATATACAGACCAATGTTGTTCTCCAATTATCACACAGCAAACGCCTGAGGGCATTTAAGACTGAAGAACAACCTCCTATTCCAAGCTCACCGAAATTGAGAAGGACTCTTCTGATTGCTGCAGCAATGTACAGGCCTGTGTTTCTCTGCTTGAACGTCTGCACGCTGGACATTCCTTTGGGGTACAGGGGATTGAGGAACACCCCACCAAATACATAGGCTCCCTGAATCTCTCTCAGAGCCCAGCAGAGAATGAAGAGGACAAGGAGGAGGTAGCTGACAGGAGCCTGGGGTCCACTAAACAGGCTCTGTGGCTGAGTTGAGCCAAGGAAGTGATGCAAGAGCCCTGCCTCTGCCATGGCCACCAGCAGCAGGCTCAAATACACCAGGAGCTCCCTGCAGCCCAGACGCCAGCCAAAGGAACTAGGAGGAGCAGGAGGTGATGCCCCCCTGTGCCATCCATGGTCCCCGCAGCCTGCACTGGACCCTCTACACTGTGCGCCCACCTGGCTGAGGTCCAGGCTCAACAGAAATCCCATGGAGATGGAGAAGAGAACCACACCCAGCGTGGACGGGATGAAGAAGTTGCAAACAGATACACCAACAGATACAGCAAACATCACCAGCAGCCTGCAGGACAGCATACACACAGAGTCAAGACAGAGAATATACAGGTTGAGGTCACATTTCTCGTTTCAATGTTTTTTTTGATCCAATCAATGGGTTTGTCACATGACCTGAGAAGTCTGAACACACAAAAATGGGATTTTGTTCACACTGCTGCTGTCATTTGTTGATACGTTTACTGCTTTAAGTATTCTGACATCTGCTTATAAAGGTTCTAAGGTTAGCCTGCTAACTTGCTTTTGGCAAGCCATCTCAATACTATCCTTAACTCTGTGCATGACCATTTGTTCAAGACAAAATAACATTTGTCAGTCTCAGTGAAAATCAGTTATTAAGAGCTCTATGTGTAATAACTATGTAGAAAACATTTAAAATCAAATTTTGTTTGAAGGAGTCATGTTTGAGACTCCTTGTTCCAAAATATTAAATTGTCTGTTACTATGCAACAAGGTTGATGATACATTAGTCTTCCCAACTGCAACATGAATAGCCTCCTTTCATTAAAATTTCATTACATATAGTATATTTACACAAACAATAAGTCACTGAATGAGAACATAGAACCAAATAATAACCTGAGATTGCTGGACATGGCTGAGCCCCCCAAGCCGAAGACAAGAGCCTGTTCCATGCCCCAGAGGAGCAAGGCATCTAGGGGAGAGAGCATGCCAAGAGCCCACAGCAGAGGTAGGAAGAGGAACAGCACATGGAGAACCTGACTGGCCAGCTGGAGCTCTGGGACAGGGCCTGTGAACCTGAACGACAGCAAAAAGCTGACTGAATTATAGCAACATAGACAGCCCTACACTACCATCCATTAGACTGTAATATACAGTAGAACGCTACAAGAGAATTTACCAGGTAATTAGACAATGAAGTTTTTGCTCACCTATCAGCTAAGTCCACTGCGATGAAAGTGAAGATGTAGAGGGGTCTAGTGAGTGGGGTGATCTCGTAAGTGTCCTGTGCCTGGAAAGTGGCCGTCTCTGTGGCCGTGTTTACAATCAGGGAGTACTCTGCTATACACAGCGTCACCCAACTCAAGACAAAGACAACCAGGGATACACCAATACTGCCATAGAGAGCAGTAAGTCTGCTGAGGAACACATACCATGTCCCAAAGCCACAGAGCACCCCAGCCAGTACTGTGTGGAGCACCACATTCAGCCCAAACCTCTTCCCGGGGGCAATGAACCTGACAGTCTCTGGGCTGACACAGTGGGTGAATTCCACTTCCTCTTCATCAGCCAGGATGTTTGGCGCCCCAAGCCTCTCCACTGTGCCGCTCCTCCGGGCAGCATACAGTGCCAGGGCCTGAACACCCGCTGCGGTCCCAAACATGAGCATACCAGAGAGCACTGCGGCATGGAGCTCCTGAAGCAGCTGCAGCTGGCAAAGCAGGGTGCCAATGCCCCCAAACAGCCATGGCGTCAGGAACAAGACTGCTTGGTTGACATAGACGTAAGGCGGGGCACAGTAGCCCAACTTGAAGCGTGGACCCCCCAAGACAGTCTGGGGGAAGCGCTTCCAGAAGAACTCCTGTTTGTACTCATTGAGAAGGGGCACGTCTGGCCCCATTCTGACCATTCCCTAAGGGGTGGCTGGTCATCTCCACACAACTGAAGGAGGCTTTCCATTCATCGTCCTGGACACAATCAAGCAGTCTGCAATGAACCACCATAGTTAGTCTAAAGCACATCAGTTTTTCTTTCTTACCAAATACACATTGGCTGAGACCTGATCTACTCAACCTACGTCAGTAAATATAACGTTATAGGTCTGAGTAAACGGGGGTAGGGGTTTCAAACCTTCATAACGGAAGGATAATCTATCGCTAGCCTTATACTAGTTCCTGCAATATATTATTATATGAGCCATGTTTTGCTAAAGTGGCATTGCCAAGATACAAGACAGTAGCAACAGCTATAAAGTTGCCACGAAAACACAACACATAAGCAATCATAACTTGTTGAGTTGTTAGACAGCCAACGTGGACTAACCTTAATAAGCAAGCAGCCCAGAACGTTGAATCACAACTAATATAACCAAACCAATAACTACTAAATTGTATTTTCGCACCCCTCTGAGACTCTTCTTTGTCCCTTTATGTTCACCCTTACCTTAGCTATCTCGATAGCTAACACAGTAAATGTTGTCAGCTTGGTTATCCGTTAGCTTGCAACTACTAGCAGGTAAATAACACTAAGCTAAGCCTACAGTGTCACTGGGGAAGAGCGAACTTACCTTTAACATCAGAGGTGTCATTTGGGAAATTTGCCTTGTTATATCTTTGACGGTATATGCAGTTTTATCAGAAACAGGCCAACATCGTTAGCGTTAACATTAGCCGCTAGCTAACAGCTAGCGAGCCAAGCAACAACAGAATAATACACATACTCATTGTAACCAATGGGGCTCGCGACAGCAGGAGAGCACATCTTTTGATTGGCTCTAAGCTCACAAACTCCGCCTCCTAGAGTACCCATCCCCGCCCCTTGACCACACACAAAAAACACATGCACACACTTGGCTGACAGGAGAAATACTGTCATAAACACAAATGACTGTGATCCAAGTGTGTTTTGTTTCATTGCAAGCATGACATTTATTTTGAAAGATGAAGCATGAAATGGATGACTGCTATACACAAAATAAAGGAATTATATATTTTTTTCAGCCAGGGAGCAAATTAGAGATTTAAGCAGTTGTCTAGAGGATCAATAAAACATTTTGTTATTGTGTTTTAGAGTCCCATTTTGCGTTCAGAACCACAAAACACTCTAGTCTATTAAAACGAGAATTTATCAGGTCCAGATTTCTTTTTCAATATCAGGCTAAATCAAAAATTCATAGAAAAATGGAGGTCATCTTGAACATAATCAAGGATTAAAGACTATATGATAGTTAATATAAAGAGATGGTAATGCTATATTAAGTCAGTACCAGATATGAATCAGGACACATTTTACTATTATGAGTAAAAGTGACTCTACTCTTACATTCAAATAGTATAGCTCTGTTAGAATCTATTGTAATAAAGAGTTGACAAAAACAGATTTTGTCAATGCAAGAGTCAAATGGAAAATACAGATATTTTTTTATGCCCCTATGTGAGAGATAACAAAGGGTTTTACCCCTCCAGCTTGCTTTCTGCTGGTCAATGAGACGAACATCCCTCTTTGCAATCATAATTACATCAAATGACACATCCCATGTGACTGTTTATGCTCCTTATCCTAAGTAATTTTTCACCTTGGCACTTGCCAGTATCTTTAAATCCCAAAGCTTAAGCGCTTATGCTAACCCCAAAACTGACAGAGGATTAGTAATATTAATATTACATTCTAAATCGTTGTTATCTTCTCTTTAATACAAAAGAGCAAATCCTAAGAGTATTTTATTATTTCAATATAATGAAAGTGATTGTGGTTAAGTGTCTCTGCCTCTCACAAATGTTGATTTACTTTGAGTGAGAGAAAGGAGGACGCCAACACTGGCATCATGAAGTGATCAAGTAAAAAGGCCACAATATCAACACAAAGAAAGACAGTAATCTGGAGCAAAGGAGATTAGAATTGTTGTTGTTATTGCTATTCTTGGCAGGGGCAGGGGGGATAAGGGTGGACAGGAGGTTATGCTCCTTTGTCATCTTGAAAAAAAGCAATTTCTGCTCTGTGTAAGACACAGTAAACAACAACAAAAACCCATCAGCCATGACAACATATTTTACACCCTGTAATCCCCCTGCAGCAAAACTCCTCTACCCATTGCTCTATTTATGTTGGGACTGGCTGGTTACGAATAGTCACTTAAATTAAGACTTAAATGCTGCTAAAGGAGAAATACAAATGCAAACACTGTGGAGCAAAAAGAGCTATACCATAATGGCCTGTAACAATGGCCTTGCCATTTAAGTGGACTCTGAAAATTGATCTCAGAAAACTACAGAATTACTTATTTGTCTATTGTTTTCTAATTGTTTTATCTATTTTCTGCCAATTCATCCAAGAAGCAGGTTTTATTGTTATTGCAATAATGTGATAAATAACACACAAGTCCAGTAATGTGATAAATCATACACAAGTCCAGAAATGAATAGCAGTTAAGATTTAATGCTCCTACAAAGCATAGCGTGCTCTCAACAGAATGTCTGCACAAAATAAAAGCATTTTCCGTTTCATTCTAATTATCATTTTCACTCCAATCTTTTATCTGCATTTTCCCTCTCTTTCCTTTACCTCAATTTTTATTCAGGGGAACCTCACAGGAAACAAATTACAAGAAAATGACAAGGGAACAAAGATAACTCAATGACAGATTTTTAGAGAGGCAATATGGAAAGATTGTTTTTGAATGGAGAATTTATTTGTGGGGCTGAGAAATGAACTTGCAACATAATATGCACCCTCTGGAAACAAAATCATTCGCATTTTGATGATGACCCGTATTCGGTTGCCATCACCACCCAAAAGACCATTTCATTTTCCCAATAGCAATTTCAAGTGATTCCAAGTGATTGATGTTGATGTAATTGTAACCTCCTCTGAAGCGCGTCTTAAAGTTAATGCATGCTGCTAAATGTGTAATGCATGTGTGGTTTATTGGTGTTCATATATTACTTATGCATGGTGCCTAGATTAGCAATGTGCAAGACACTTTGTATTATCTTTTTGACTGGCCTCAAACATCAATCAATGTCCTCATCCCTGTCACTTCACCTACAACCTCAACCCCCCAACACTGGAACCTGAGTAGATAGCAGTGAAAACATGGTCCATTCAGCAATTATTCACAGAGTCTTGGACTAATGGTGCTCTGAATGCACAGACACAGCAGAATGTAGGGAGTCAGTGGACCAGCAGTAATGGCCCCATACAGAGCATGTGTTTTTGTATGTATGTGTGTGTGTGTGTGTGTGTGTGTGTGTTGGGGAAGGAGTTGGAGGCGGGGAAGGGCAGTTGCGGGGAAGAGCATAATCTCTCACTGATTCACAACAAGCGCAAACATGTCTAATTATGAATCCAGACTATAGTTGTAGAGGCTAACTCACTTTCCCTCCCTCCTGCCCTCTCTCCCTCTCCCTCTCACTCCCTCCCTCCCAGGCTAGGCTCCATATCAAGCAGATGAAAACATAACCTGTCACATTCCATCCCATTAAACCAGCTATGAACCATGTGGTCTACTCACATGGGGGGAGAGAGGGGGAGAGAGAGAGAGAGAGAGAGAGAGAGAGAGATGGCAGCCCAGTGCATCTGGGTTCACTCAAGACTGATGAATTATTCACAATCGTTATGCTAATGTCATTTTAATGTTAAAAATACTGACAGATATGCAAGAAGAAAGATACTGTATGGAGCAGTATACTCACTCCAATCCTACCAAACACAGAAAACAGTTAGACTTATATACTGTACGCAAATATAAAATGTGTAATTATCCTTTGCAATACCTAATGCATTAGAGCACTCTCTGAGCTCCAAATCTGTGCATTAAAGACTTTTTCCCCAGTGTGAGCCCATCAGCTGCCATTTGATGTCAGGCAGAGCAAGGTAATGACAGCACACCCACTTGCACAGTCATTAGCCCCGCTTAATGCTGAGAATTAACACAAATTAAGTGAAGTTAAGTACATGCATTAGAGGGGCTTGTTAGGGGAGAGCCTTTCACTTTTGCTGCCTACGGCTGGCTGTTGTGTAAAATTTGCAGCAAATACTACACTTGCTAGAAACATGACCCTGAGCATAACCGCATATCCACTGAACCTGGCCTTCAGTTGATAGATCATTACCTAAAAACACAAGAGGTGAATTCATTGAGGACTGATTAGTTGCGTTGTAATGGGGGAGCTAATGGAGCACTAAGGACACCTAGTGGTCAGGACTAACACCAATGATGCACAAAATCAGAGGCTGAGATTGGAGGGAAGGATAAAAAAGAAAAGCTGGTGTCTGTGGACCCCAAGGAATCGCAATGGGTGGTCTAACTGATATCCTTAACAGCTCACTTTTACTATGATTTCAATTTATACCAAGAACAAAGGGCATATTTGCCCAAAACAGGTTCCTAAGACAATCACATGTCCTTTTAGAAGTACTTGGTATGATCCAAAGCAAAATGGGAAATATTTTTCATCTAATAACAGCAGTCTGCACATTAAGAGAATGCATGAGATTGGCTTTTTTCATCGTAGATGTCTCCTTCTACAGTATAATATTTATACATATAGGATGATGGATGGACATCGCTGTCCCAGTGTCAGGCTCATTTCAGATGCCGGTCTCCAGCCTAACACACATCAATTTGGAGGTCCTGCAATAAAAAGGTTTTAGATCCCCTAATGTAGGCCATATCGTGCACTCTTAAGGCTAAGGCAGTTATCATTATGGCTCAGATTGGTGCTTGTGTTAACCACAGGACTACTAGATTAGATTGACAGGAAGACAGGAAGGATTATAATGTCATATTCTGCAGAACTAACATCATCTAAACTGTCGAGTAGAGTAGCTGATTGGTTCGCTTCCAGTTACTACACATGAGATTTGCCTATTATGGGAGAAATCGTGGTGGGCTTTTTGAAAAGAGGCTAACATGATGAAACTGACAATCTCTGCAATCCATTTGGACCCCATTCAAGATTAGATCTTTATCTGAGTGACTGCAGATTATTGTCCACAGAGAGGTGTGCTAAAGCTGGATTATCCACTTGTTGGGGATCCATTTGACCCGATGGACACAGTATGCCAGCCTCACACGCCCTTGCATCTGTGGGTGTTTTTTTCACTTGTTTAGGGGTAAGGATGGGATAGCAGTGGAAATGACACCAAAACCTCTCATCCTCAGATTACCATGGTTAGTGATCCACATATGTGGATAGAAAATGGCAGTCACGGTCATTATAAACGCATTTAAAAGGAATGTACTACATGGCCACCTCAAGTAGCCTGATTTTCTTTAACCCAAAGCAGTTTTAATCTAAAACAGAATTCACCAGAGCAGCAAAAGTTACTCATAAACATGTACACTGAAATATTTTTAGAAAGTCCAATTCAAGTCTTCCTCATGTCTGAAAAAGAGGGAGCTGAGTTGCTTAATCCCCTGTCATCTTTCCTCATTTCTATGACAAGGGGTGCGTACACTGTGGAGGGTACCTGTTGTGGCACACAGTGTGCACACAGGATAATATTGCCCATTCATTTCTGTATAGTTCCACTGCCTTGCACTATTCTGCACATGATTGACATCCCCGCCATTTAACCAAATTGTTTTTGAGACTTAAGACCTAACCTAGTCTATAATAATAAGGCTAGTCTTGGGAGTTTTATCAGATAATTACCAATTTTGCTATTGTAATTGTCATAGCTGCTTGATGATGTATTATTACTATTATTACTATTTTTATCATTATAATTATCATTGTTGTTGTGATTTGTGATCTGTGAAACACTGCAAACTGAGATGACTGTTGACATCACTGTGATCAGTAAAGCAACTGAAGACAAGCCAAATCTTTTCCTGTTATTATTTCAGTCACCATTTAATAGGTGTTACATAAGCATGAAGTTTGTACCATGTATTGTTCTTGATTTATTGTGTTCACAAGAATGTGTCTACACAGACAGCACCACAGTGACGTAATGTCCTGCATACTATGAAATGTGGTGGAGAGACAAAAATACTGAAAAGTCAGGCAGTTGGGAAGCTGCCGTCATGGCTATCAAGCATGTTTTCACCTTAAGTTTGCATAGTGATTAACAATGAGCATCAGTGTGGTCCATCTCTTTGTCCCAAGACCTTCCTCATTAAGCTGCTACATGGGTGGGGGTTTGGGAGCACCACCATTTGGGAATCTGGAATACAAAAACATGTGAGGAAAGAGTCACAAAGTATTGTATCTTCTTTTGCACAGATCTCTTATATTTTAAAGACACGCATATTTCTGAGTTTTAGCCTTCACCAACCTGCTGTCTTGTTCCTGATTGGGGTAGGTGATGATGACTCTACTTCCATCAAGGAGGAGGCCTGTAGTTGGTAGGCTGTTCCCTGTTCTTCTGATGTGCCTGAAGGCAATCTCTGCTTGGCTACTACGGGCAGCAGTACTGTGTTTGTGCCTCTTGTCTGGGAGATGGCAATTAACACAGGGGTGTGGATTATCATCAGTCAACTTGATACTGAACAGTTGCCCACTACAAAGTCAGCCCTCCTTGTTAGACATGGAAGTTTCCAAATAGACTACATGGTGTTTATCTAAAGCTTGGTGTAGTGCTTTATATCGAACAAGAAACTCATCATGTGAAAGTAGACGCATCACACTCACGCCTGTCAGGAGGTTGGGCCTCATCCACGTTACACGGCAGGATATCATGCACCAAGATGTTCTGCAGTCTTCCACTCAGGCCCATACCTCTAAAAGTGGTGTTACGAGACATGAGGGGTAGCAGTCCAGGTAGATTCATATCCATGGTAGTCACAGAAGATCCTGGGCACTGAGAATATGGCTATGTGACACACATCAAATGACAAGGAGGGGAGGGAGGGGGCAAGGAGGCAGAGTTAATGCTGCAGGACAGGAATGAGTCAATATGCTTTCACTGGAATATGGTAAAACAATGATTTCTTGGGTGCCTCTGGGGTCCACGTAAGAACTCTGTCCTAACTAATATGTGTATCCTTGCCCTATAACCGTTCCTATGTCTCCTGCCTCCCGCGGTTCTAATTGTCACTACAGTGTATCCACTGCACACACACCCGTGGCAGAATGGATGATTAAATTGCCGCTGTTCCACATATATAAGCATCTTACAGCGAAATGGTAATGACTACTCATCAATAGCAATGTTCAAATTAAAACAAAAACAGAAGCAGGACATATGGCTGAAATGACAGGGCTATGGGGGTCAATGGGGGGAGGTTTTGTGTTTATGTTTTTAATGAGAAAACCCAGGATTTCTGCTCTGCCGTTCCCACATCTACTATTAACAAGCAGAGGGGGTTGAGTTGACCTGGCTAATAGGGGGTAAATCCACTGGTGCATTATCGGCCGGGCACATTTCATCTAATCAGCAGGATGAAGCCAGCAGGCTTAGGCTCCTTTTAATTCAGAGCTAGAGGAGCATTACTGCTGTGCTCTCTCGTTACAAGGAGATCAAATCAGACTGAAAGAGTTTGAGCCATGTTTTTTATTTGGTGGCTATGGTTTGGCTGTGTCTGTTTGTCCACTGTGTGATTTCAAGTTGGACTACATTTCACACGATAAGGCGCCATTATTAGCTTTTACATGAACAAGGCCCCTGTTGATTTTTAGGTCAGTCACATATGGAGATAAGAGCATTTTGCTTACCATTATATCAAAGGATGTTCTGCTTTCACTGTTTTTCTGTTTTCCATGTATTTTTTCCTTCCTACTTTTAAATGCAACTAGCAATTCCTCGTAGTGTATATAAAATCTGGTGTTGAAATTTGACTCATGACTTTATTTCCAGAGCTATTGCTTGAATTACTTCTACTTCTACTAAAACTATTGCTGCTGCTGCTGCTGCTGCTGCTGCTGCTACTACTACTACTACTACTACTACTACTACTACTACTACTACTACTACTACTACTACTACTACTACTACTACTACCACTAATAATAATAATAACAAAATATTTACAAAGCACTAACTCTATCTAAAACAGTTTGTAAAGTGCTTCAGATAAAATTGACGCAAATACCACAACATAGGGAATAAAATTACAAAATTACAAATACTAAAAAAACACAAGGAAACAAAAGAAAAAAGATGAAAATAAATAAAATGAGACATTGATGTAAAACTTTACATAAAATACACTTTGTAAAAATTAAGTGAGTTTTGAAAGATGATACAGATGTAGTTGTTCCACTAACTAGGGGCCCTGATAGCAAACTGTCATTCAGCCTTGGTTGAGTGTAGACTAAGGAACCATCAGAAGAGTCTTGTCAGAGGATCTCAGTCTGTATTCAGGTTCATGGACGTTTAACATGTTTGTAGTATAGCTCTAGGAGCTGGAATTTGCTGAGCTTTAGAAGTAAAATCTTACAATCAACTGTAAATTTGTCTTTCATCCTGTGTAAAGATGTTAGAGTTGGGGTGTAACAGTCTCTTTGTTTAGCACCAGTTAAAATCCTTGCTGCCGCTGCGTTTTTTTCACAATGAAGATGAGAGATCATCTTTTGACTGAGGCAGTGTAGAATCTAACTGACATTATATAAAAGTTTGAAGGACTCTCTTCAAAATGACTTTTGACTTTTGATGTGTGTGTGTGTGTGTGTGTGTGTGCGTATGTAGGCGTATGTGCATTATGACACAAGTTCTCACTGCTGCATCTGTACAGAGTAGTTCAGCCCTGGTCCTCTCCTCCAGGGTGACCATCACACCATCCAGCACCTGCAGCCTGGAGAGCCTTAACACTACTGATGGCCTGTGGAGGGAACGCCGGGCCACCTGGGAGAAAAAAACAAACAAACACCTGTCTGATGAAATAATTTACATTAATCCCAAGTAGCATCAAGCAAATGCATGTATGGGGAGCTTGATGAAGCCTGTCCTGAGACATCTGGCATCAATGTGATGCTATGTGAGTCCTATGCAGCTCCCTGAGGCCCCCAACCCCTTAGAGACTATGTTCCCAACAGCTATTCCAATGACCCAGCTGATAGCTGCAGATCGCTCCCTGGCCCTTCCTTTCTCCCTGCCCAGCTGAGGGCACCCTCTGGCCAGGGTGCAAATCCTGGCCTGTCCACTCATAGAACAGTGTGTTCCTGCAGGATACTGTTGTGACTGAGCAAGGACTGCGTGCCAATGGATGTGCAGCTGAGAGAAAGAGACAGAATTTGGCTAGGCAACATGGGTGAAGCAGTGATCTCATGCGGTCGACAGCAGGAGGTATTGTCTCGAGGGTGGCTGTTGGCTTCTACCCCCTGGAAGGATTAAGCCCCCTATGGGAAGAGAAGGGGGATGGGGGCTGAGGGGTAAACAGGCTAACGCAGCTGAGCATGGCCCCACGGACGACAGGGAGGCCCTGGGCTCTGCACAGGCCTGATCCATGAGCTCCAGATGGGTGCTGTACCCGGGCCAATAGCGGCCTGCCATTTGGTCAACGGATTTGTCGCTGATGCCGGCCAGTTTGAGGCACAGCAGACGGCCCATCATGTAATCGCTTAATTTAGAACCACAGAGTTACACTGGGTTAGTGTTTTGGTTTGTGTAAGTGAGGAAGTGAGCCTGTGAGTGTGCTTTTGATAATTTGTTTGTGAGTGGAAAAGAGTTCAAAGCATCCTGTGACATCCGCTAACAGCTAGCAGATTCAATTCAGTGCGGCAAGATAATCGTCACCAAATAGATGTGCATATGATATAAGAATGGAAATATATGCAGTATTTCATTAGCCACCTGAAAGTATCTACAGATAATTATGGATAGTAACGTACTGTAATGTGCTATATGTTAAATGCATTTTGAGGTTGATGAACATTGGTAATACTCACAGGATTGCCAACAACAGAGAGTTCAGTCAGTGAAGGAAGTACTTCTAGCTTGTCAAGCTCTGCAATGTCCTACAGAAAGTAGAGAAGCAAAGATTCAGTAACAGTGCCCAGTTCTTTTCCATTCGCTGTCATACCCTTGTTTAAAAAAACTTTTATCTCCTATTGGTGGTGGCCTGCTGCATGTTGATCATGGAGACATATGCATTAGGGCTAAATCTTTCCATAATTTAGCTGTAGTGAGTGTAGAGGCAGCTGATGTGAGAGATTACATATGTGAGCTCTCATTAATCTCATGAGAGAGTTTGGGCATGTGAGGGGACACGAGGCTGTCTCTGTTATCCCCAGGTTTATGGCTCTACTTGGTTGTGATTTAAAGAAGCTCCCACTGTGAGGACTGGCACGTTGGGATGATTGCTGTATTTTATGTCTTAATTGAATGCATGAAAACATTAAGGAAGTGCAGAGAAGAAGCAACTGGCAACAAAAGTGCAAATCACTCGCCTGGGGTGAGAAGGAGATGTAGACTGAGAAGCTGATTACACGTTGCCTTGATTGTTCCCCTCTCTCTTCATACATACAGCCCTGACCTTCAATCAAAGTTGATTCTCCTTAATCCTACCCCATGCATGCCACAGTGGGGTGGTAACGACTCATGATTACTATATTTCATGTCTTAGTTTGCAAACACAAGGAAAAGTAATACCGCTGTAGGCTGAATAAAATACATTCTTAAACATCCAACATATTTTGCATATGAATCAACCCGTAGAAGTCAGTGGTAAATCAAAAGCAATACAAAAGCGAACTGTGACCTTGATGGTCTCCTCAGGAAATCAGTATGGAGCGAGTGAATTCCTCTCATTATGGCAGTCCTAATGAAAACCTCAATACTCAGGCACAGATATCCAGGCCTGTGAGGAGGCTGCAGCTGCTGACAGACTACCTGCAGTTTGTTCATGCCAAGGAACAGTTTGCGGAGCTCAGTAAGCGGCTCGAAGTGGTTGAGCTCCCGGATGCGGTTCTCCGCTAGGTGCAGTTCTAGCAGGACACTCTGGGCTATGAAGGAGTTCTCTGTCAAAGTCTTGATGCGGTTTCGGTTCAGCACCAGCTCTCTAAGCTGATACAGCCCCTCCAAGCCCTCCACCTGGTTGATCTCATTGCCTGAGGAGAGGACAAACCTTATGAGAACAGTGAGAAAAATCACCTAAAAAACAAGAAAGCTTAAGATATAGTTATAGTATATACATAT
>OMKZ01004205.1:45870-56310 GCA_900302535.1 Neoniphon sammara
GTATATACATATATATATATATATATATATATATATATATATATATAGTATATTGTGAACTAAATCTGCGTCTAATATTTCTAGGAAATAGGACAATAAAACAACATGTAGGGCTGGGTGATATGGGCAAAATCAAATATCAATATATTTGACTGAATACCTTGATATCAATATTGTGACAATACTGTAGGGATGACTATTTCTATTGCTTTCATAAGATATTTACACACAAGGAATTTCTGATAAACAATCATTAGTAATGTGGATATAATTCCCAAGCAAGTAGAAGCAAATAATAGAACTAGAACAGTCTAATAAGTTTGGAAAATTGCCTTCATTTACTGTAATGCAGCCTTTAAAACCTGGAATACACAACACTTATGCCATATCACAATATTACAATTTCCAAAATCTCAGATGGCAGAAACAGAAAATGTTGGCACTGAAAGATGTATTGTGCTAGATGTTTGTTATTTACTCCTTGTGTAAAGAGAACTAAAACTATAGAGACATCTCTGAAAGGTTTCTACACACAAAGCAAGACCAGACAAGAAAGGTCAGCTCTATGGGGCAAATTACCCTCATGAAGCAAAACACAATCAAAAGCCATCAAAAGCAGTTGAAAAGAAAGTGAGTCTTTCTTTTCTTCAAGCTTCATCTCCCACCTGGCCTAAGGTCTAAGGGAGACTTTGCTCTCTGTGCTTGCCTTTTCACAGGCTCTACACACTGCATTTTTCACACGCTTTGTAAGGGAGGGGTGGTACATCACCAATGTACGTACCTTGAAGGAAGAGTGCTTTAAGATTGGTGAGCCTGCTGAGCTGCAGATTGGCCATATTGGAGATGCCATTGTGACTCAAATGCAGCACCTCCAGGCTGCCCATCAGTGGCTCCAGGCTGTCCGCCGGCCCAGGTTCCCTTAAACACAGTCACAGAATGGGATCTCGGACGGTTTGCTACCTCTGTGGTTAAATGAGGCTCTTTCTAAGTCCTCTGCCTCATTTAACTGGTCAGACCTCACAGGTGCAGACCAACTCAAGGCAATCACAGCCAGGACAAACAAACGCTTGACAGTCTGTGCAATGCTTATCACTACTACTCTGTGTGTTGCTTTTATAAAAAAAATGCCATTGGAAAACATATTTCCCATTTTACATGATACACAAAGAAGACAGAAAATTGGGACAAATTATTTAGGGACAAATTATTCAAAAAGGTAGAATATTCCATTTAAATTTTCTATTTTGTGAACAGAAATGGAAAATAGTACTGACAAGTATGGAACTGAACTTGCCCCTCCTTCAGCACTTCTTGACACAGTTTCTATATGTATTTTATTTGGAAGCCAGGTGTGTTACATGCTTGTGTGCAACCAGTCAAACAAAACATGATCTTGATTGTCAAAAACAAGCAAAACATTTGCTGGTCAGTGCTGCCCCCTAATGGCTACAGTCTGCACATTCAATTCAAAGCCCAAACTATATTTGGCTGCAACTACTGTATGTAAAATATAGAAGTAAACGGATGGGTCTTATCTGGAAATCCTCTTATTCGCATCTATTATTAAAATGAGAACAGTGTCAAAGTACCTGTTGCCTTTGGATGGGCTCTGCTGACCATAGCCACTGGAGTTGACTTTGTGGTATAGCATCTGTCTGTTAGTCAGGTGGGCCAGACCTCTCTGTCTGGGCAGGATGGACTCGATGTGGTTATAATTCAGACACAGAGCCTGTGACAAAGAGATTAGAAATAATATTAGACAATTTTTCATTTAAAGTCAGCCTTCTGAGTTGTCCCATTTAGTCTCACTACCTTGATGTTGGGCAAGTAGATGAGGCCTGAGAAGGAGGTCAGGTTGTTGTGCTCCAAGTTGACACTGCGCAGGTTGTGGAACAGATCTGCTGGAGCCAAGTCCACCATCCTGTGAAAAAGGAAACAGCTTTTTTTTACTAGCCTTGTCTCTGAGTTTGAGTGAGGCACCTGCATCTCACTGTTACTTCTCAGCAAAATGCAAAATTACAATCCCATTTGTTTCAACAAATATTTGAATGACTACTGTGCCAGTTTATTACCTAATGGAACAGGATTGCAGACTGAGGTTGGTAATGTCCGAATAGTTAGAGTGGCCCAGCTTCTCTGCCACCATGTCAGGAGTTAGTCGCCCTCCAAACACATCCTTTGCATTCTCACACTCAGTTGCTTCCTACAGAAAACAACAGCTTAACGATGTCTTTCATTATTTTAAATACAGATTCATCACACTACCACCACTACAGTGTTTGATTAGTTAGATTGGTTATGGCTGAAACATACCACTGCAATGCCATCCAATGCCTTTAGGGATGGCAGCTGGAACACCATGTATATCCGATAGTTTTCCAGTTTCTCTACTAAAGGATTCCCGTAAAGATCCAAAATGATGAGGTTTGTTAGTCCCTGAAGAAAAGGAGGGGCAGATATCCTCAGATAATGCAAAAAAAGAAAGTGAAATGAAATCATTTATCTTCATAGCCACAGAGTGTAACTTTTTAAAGAGATGCTTACCTTCAGATAGTAGATGTCTCGTGTGGTAGAAATGTGGTTGCTGCCAATGTAGAGCTCAAGGAGGGAGCGAGCCCTCTGGATCCCATGCATGGAACTGATACAGTTGTTCTCCACCGACAGAAAGTGCAAGTTGGGCAGCAGGTCCAAGACTGAGGCATCCAGGCAAGACAGCTGGTTTCCATTGACACTCAGCTTATCCAGGCAATGCAGTTTTGATAATCCTACGAGAAACACATAGAGAAAATATAGAAATACTGACAGCCACTGTGCAATGCAATGGATGAATGAAAGAATCGATCAATCTATCTATCTATCTATCTATCTATCTCTACTATGATTTTCCAGGTGATTCTACAGTCAGTCAACAGTATTCTGAGTGACACTGATGTTGAATTGTGGTCCTTTCCCTTTTGTGATATCTCAAACTTTTATGGTCAAGCTGAGAGTGTAACAGACCATCCAGTGTGCGGATGCAGTTGTTGTTGAGGGAAAGCTCCTCGAGGTTCTGGCAGTTGTCAAGCCCCTCCACTTTAGAGATGTCATTATCATTGAAGGAGGCCCAGCGCAGGTTGACCAGCCTGTCCAGGTTGGTCAGCTTGGAGATCCTTTGGCTGTCCAGGTTCAGGGCTGTGATCTGGTAAAAATTCCAATGATTACAAAAAATTCAAAATAAATACAAAACTAAAGATACAAACTAAAAAGTTTTTTTCACAGAGAAAAGATTTTGTCTTAATGTTTAAGCCGGCCTCTTATACACAAAATTGTGGCTCTGTGCAGAATCATCAGCAAAATCACCAGTGTTAAAAATCAACACTATGTCAATGTTTTTAAGTCCATGCTGATCAGAGTTAAACACCTTTGATAGTTTTATATACATTTGTAAAGTCAAGAAACCTAGTTGTGGGCAATGCTCACCTTTGCAGTCCAGCCTGGTTCAAACTCCGTGTTGAGGCCCCAAGGTGGTGGACTGAGCTGACATAAGAGCTGGGCTGCTGAGAGCAGGCTGAGACTGCGGGGACGTTCGCTGTCTGCACGGGAGTGTGCCAGAAGAGATGCCTGCAATCACAGTGTCAACAGGTCTGATTGAATCACAAAAATACAACAAAATTCAACACTGAATTATCTCTGACTATACTCTGACTATCTATATGTGCATGAAAGCTGTGAAGTGATCTGATCTGTTTATTTCTTAACCTGGTTAATTTTAGAGCCAGCAGTCATGTGAACAGCAGCAGCTGCCTCCTCCTCTGTTACCAGCACATCATCCAGGTGTGTGAGGGTCATGAGACGGCCCAGGATGGTCATTCTTACTGTATCTGGCTGGAAGAAGCAAACCAGCTCCAATATATCATCCTTACTGTGTCTTGCACAATATCAATTCTTTCAGGTAACTGCTAATACAGGGAATGAATATGATTAATATTCAATTAAGCCTCAAGCTATCAAGCTATTCACATTTATAGATTTGATTCTATTTCTGATCACAGCACATACCCTGAGCCAGGGGTTGTGTCGGGTGTCCAGTTTCAGCAGGGTGGGGGTGTGTTTTCTCAGCACTACTGTCTCCTCTCTCGCTCTGGTCAGTTTGTTCCAACGCAAGTCCAAATGCTTCAGCCGTCCCAACCCCTTCAGTCCATCTAAGGTGACTAGATGGTTAAAGCTAGCATCCACAAACTCTAGGTTGGGCTGGAATTTCATCAACACACAAAATAAATGTTAAAGTCACAGTGAAATAGAAAATTATTTTTCACCTTATTAGCTAATTCTCGACATCACTATGAGCACAACATTTTTATGTTCTTGTATATTTCTATTAAAATCTAATTATGTTTAAAACCTATATTTTAATTTGTGTCTTCATGACATGCAGGTAAGTGTACATAATTATATCAAACACCATCATATAAAACCTGCTACTTCGGTGCATTTTGGGTGTTCAGCTTCAAAAACCCTGTTATCATTTCCTAAGAGACCATGGATGCATCTCTATTACTGGAATTAATTCATTTTAAAGAATATAAAATTTATGATAGTTTAAGATTATACTAAAAGTATATGACAATGGAAGTAATGCATTGTCAACTACACCAAGCATGCAATGGGTTGCTGCCTTTCTCTTTCTATGTTTGTTATGGTCCAAATCTCATACTTTTGAACACTCCCTCCTTATGTAATTTCCTGTCTCAACATCTGTTGTTTTACAGAAGCAAAACATAATCAAGATGTGCTTTCCTTTAAAATGACTTTAAACACAGGATGTACTTTATGCACTGTAATTTCATTGTCTTTTCTCACTCTCACCATGTGTGAGATGTCATGTAGGTGTGTGAACTCATTGAAGCTGATGGTAAGATGCCGCAGAGCTGTCAGGCAGGAAATCTCCTTTAGCTTGTTCAGACTGTTGCCATGGAGGTTCAACACCTGGAGGTTCAACATATCAGCAATTGCTCAAGGAAGTGCTCATTTCATTGTGAGTGTATGAAATAGCTGCAAAACCACACTCTCAGCTAAAAGGCCCAAATCCTTACAGTGATCTGACTGAGCACATTGGCTCTGGCTACATGAAGCACAGTTTTCTCATCCAGGCTCAACATCCTGGGTCGTGGATTCAGCACAGGTTCCATGTTGAGGGCTTCTTTGTCCAGGCTGATATTATTGGGAGGAGAGTCATCGGTGTCTGTGCTGTGTTCAGGAAAGGCAGGGTGGCCTTGGTGCTAATAACACAGGAAATGTCAAAAGGTTTATAGCAGTTATGTGATGAAAAACAGTGCTTGTGTATTGTTAGGTGGATTCATAATTATTACTTAAGTGCTTCACAATCAAGAGAAATGAAAGACTGAACAAATAACAAAACACAATGAATAATGGGGTCAAATAAAACAAAGCAAAATAATTTATCGATACATTATCTATAAATAACTATAGAGAAAAATAAAGGAAAAATAAGAAAAATAACAGACAAGGCAGGGGTAAAACAGGTGAAAGCTGAAAAGCCCAGTCTCCCTTAGTCTTTAGCCTGTACATGGTGTAGTCAAAAGGCCCCTACCTGAGGCTCTCAGGCTGTGCATATGTGCATAACACATCAAAAGTTCAGAAAGATGGTTAGGATCCAGACTATCCAAACCTTAAAGGTGGCTAAAAGAGTGGGCAACCAGTGAAGACTCTGTGACATATAGTCCTGTCTTTGTTTTGGTTAAAAGAATTTTTGCACAATTTTAGGCAAATCAGAACCATTCTACGTATTTTTGATTAAAGCCAGTAAACAAGGCATTTCAGTAATCAAGGCAAGATTAAATCAAAGCATTAATAACTGAAATTCAAGACATCTAATTTGTGTTTTCTGTGCCTGAGATGATAAAAGCATGACTGAAAAAGCTTTTTAGTATGCTGCTCAGAATTACGGCTCTGACTCCTAAGTTCTTGGAGGCCTTTTATGTTGATTAAGAGGACCAAGGGCAGGGCTAATTTTGCTGTAAATACAAGCTTATAACAAGGACATGAGTTTTGTCTCAATTTAATTGTAAAAAAAAAAAAATTTGACACACAATTTGTAACAAATGCTAAACAGCAGCAAAGAGACCCAATTAAGAGACCCACCGGATTAAGAGGTACAACTGGACATCGTCAGCATAAAAATTGAAGATGATGACATGCCATTCAATTACAACAATATTTCACACAAAAAAATTAATTCTGTCCTTATCTATTCACCTTCATGTCAAATTACACTTTTTGGAATTCTAAACAAATGGTCTCCATTATGTCCAGTTGTTTTTGAGAAGGCTACAGAGTTGCACCAACTAACTTATTTTGCGTTATATTGGCATACAAACTTCATCACTGTTTCAGCTGACATGAATACAATTGAGCCTTGTCGGACACCACGTGTGATGAAGGATTTTGAGGAGAAATAGCATCATTCTACACTTGGACTGTTTCATCTGTCAAATAGGAAGATAACCAGTGTAGAACAGACACTGAAATACCAGCCACTTCCTGTGAGGATACTGTATTGATTGGTAGTATCAAATGTCATGCTGAGGCCAGGCAGCATTAAGACGAGCATCATCAGGATTTATTTACAACCTTGACAAGGGCAATTTTGCTGCGCTACTGACAGATATCAGACTAGAATTTTCATGTACGTTATTACAAAACAGCCAAGAGTAGCCTTGATAAAAATCTTTTCTAGAACTTTAGAGATGGAGGGTAAATCTGAAGTCGGTCTGCAGCTGGTGGGAGCAGAACAGTCAATACTGTGGTGGCTGGACTGAAGCAGTGTTAATGTGTTCAGGGACACAACCAGAGGACACAGAATGACTCATGGTCATTTTGACATGAAATAGTAGGCAAACCCAGGAGTTACTAATGACATTAATTAGGGTTCTGTACTTAAATAGAACAGAACTTTAATTAATGTGATTAGTAACACCTGTGTTTACCTACTATTTCATGTCAAATTGGCTGCTGTGAAAAAGGTCTATAAAATGCAAGCTGGGTCCTATAGTTTCTAAAACTTTTGAGATTACTTAATTAGTATAATATAAAAGGGTCTTGTGAAATAGTGCCCATAGCCTCATTAAGAAACTGACTCAGAATATCTTGATAAGGACAGGATACATAAGTAAAGAAAATGGACTTGGACATCCTTCATACCCTTATTTTAAAATCACTTTAAAACCTTTTCATAGTTGGTATTTAACAAAACAGAGACAAGAGGGTAAGAGAGGGTAAGAGGTTAGCACAAGCTAACCAGCTGTGCTAAAAAAAAAACCTGAGGTCATGCTGATAGGCAGAGATTAGCTCAGAGAAATAACTGTCTCTTGCATCTTTAATTTTTTTATTATAGGATGGTAATAAGTCCTTGATATGCTGCTAATGGACCAGGAGCTAAATAATTCCGCACCTCTGCTCAGCTCCTCTGCAGTCCCTTTATGGGTAACAAGTGCTTTCATTTATCCAAAGTCACATGCTGCTGGATTCGGATTTGAATTCTAGCTTTTAGTGGAGCAGTAGCGTCTGAGGCTTAACATCAAAGATCATTGAAGCAATTTAACAGATCACCTTTGCAACTTTAGGAACACTTTGCAAACAGCAAGGAAAATTTCGAGCTTTTTAATCATTGAATTCATTACCTCAGTGATGTATTCAAAATCAATGATGTACTCAGGCAAGACAAGCTCATGGTCAAAGACAAACCACTGTCTTTGTCTGGTGCTGCACCCAGGACCACTGTGTGTTTTGGAGGAATTGGGTCTCTCTGAATAAAACAAACAAACAAATGCAATAAGACTGTGCAATATTCACTGAAAATGGTTCCTATTTATACATTTTGACATATACCTTCACTCGTCGTAGTTCTGTGGTTAGTGTTCACATCGCGATACACAGAGTGGGCTTTGGGATAGTTACAGCTGTCGACTGGCTCTCCCTGTCGGACGGGGAAGCTGTGGCCCAGAAATACTTTGGAAACAATGATCTGACCTACAGGCAAAAAAAAAAAAAAAAAAAAGGAGTACCAATTCAGTTATTCAAAGGAAACGTTACAGTTTCCAAAAGAAATACAATGCTACGATAAGCAAAACTCACAGACCATGTCTGAAGGGGATACTATCCATACTTTGCTTGGAGCAGCCTTGGCTGGCCTGGCACAGAGTGTGCTCAATCCTGGGCTGTTCACTCACACTCAGGCTGTTGGATAAGGGCACAGCGCTCTCTCTTCCCAAGGCCTGGAGCAATAATAAACATGGTAAAAATCAGCATGATTTGAAGCTCATATGAAAAAGTCGGTACAGATTCTGTTCAGTCCCTTAGCAATGATGTATATTTGTTTCTAAATATAAATAGAAGATTGAGGAAATACTGAGCTGTGAAAATTCACAGATAAGTTGTGAAGATTCATAATTTAAATTAATTCCCACACTAACAGCACTTTAGCTTTCTTCTTCTATTATGTTCAATAAACAGCAGATGTGATTTGTAGAAAATTATTTTCTCAAATGCTGTTTATAGTGGTAATATTGAAAAGTTCACAGGAATGGAAGAGTGCCTCACCCCTGACTGACAGACCTGCGTTGCATGAGAAAAACTACATAGCTGTTGTAGTGGTATACATACCTCATATTTTTGTGCTGATTTGAAGCCTTCCTCCAGAATGTACAAGGTGTCATTTTTCTCACTGGTTCGGTCAGGGTCAGCTATGTAGAACAAGTACTCCAGCCACCGTTTGAAATTCCTGCTGGCAAAAATTTAATTTCAGTCAAGCAGATGTTCTGCAGCCAATACCACAAGCTTACATTTTAGATACCATTTAGTCTTCTAAGGAAGTGCTCCTGATTGTTCATATTGTAAATATAGCAAACTACTGAAACAGTGATGATAATTCACAGTTTTGTCTGTAAACTGATTAAAATTATTATTATTATTATCATTATTATTATGAAGTCCAGTTTCTCTCACTGTGTAAACACAGCAGACTCTTCACTGGCCAACAGGCTGTGAAGTTTGTCTTCAAAGCGGAGCCTCAAAGCACGGTTGTGGATGCGGATGATACGACTGATCTTGATGCCAGTGATGCCATGAGCTTTGTAGTCTGTCACAGAGAAACGGGACAGCAGGAGGTCATAACAGGGAGTGAACCTATTGGGCAGATAACAGAAAATTAGGGGTGTAGTGAATTCTGATTTTGATTTTACATCTATAATCTCTGGTCCCATGGTGTTCTTAGTTACAGGTATTAATGCCACAATAAGTACCAGGGCTCCTTGGAAGATCCTTCTTCAAAACGAATATTTCCAACAGTCTCCAGCTCCATCAACAGAAAGTGGACCATATACTTTTTCCTGTTTGTGGCCTTGTCCAATTCCTGCTCATACCAGTCATCTATCCTGAAAAAAGGGAGAGCATAGGCTTGTGTGTTCAGAAAAATATGGAATTAAATTCCAAGAAGACCTGTTAAATTCTCTCTGTATCTTATCCTAACACACAAACTCACTCCTCCATCCTCCTGCTCCATATTTTCAACCTCTCCTTCAGTGCTTCCATCTTGCTGAGCATTTTATGCTCTAAGGTTGAATCGTGGCAGATGTCAGCAGACATGTTGCTGCTGTCCGCTGACCCCTCACTGAGGGAGGACGGTCCATCCTCCCACGTGCGGACAGACTTCCTGCAGCTGGCCTGCACCTCTGAGAGCTCACACTCCAGCTGGAAACAGACACAAATACAAACATCTCCCAACTGTGAAAAGTAACCTCCAAGAAACACTGCAGCTGTAGATTGACAGCTAAATAACAAATCTCTATTCATACTACAGTTGCCAAATTAACTGCAATATATTTCTAGGATTGTACATACATTTTTAAGGGCATAATTAAGGGTCCTGATGCTCTCCTCAGGTAACTGTAGCAGAGTTTTTTTCTGCTCCATCAGACTGGCCTGGGTCTCTGCCAGGTTCCTCTGAGCAGTGCGCACACGCATGTTGTAGTACATCATTTTCTTCATTACTGTAGACTGGGAGGGAAAAGTAGAGACATTCATTGTATGCTAAAAAAATATAGCATGCCAAACATAGTGTACAGATGGAACTGAATGGACAAGTGATAACAACATTAATATTAGAGCAAGAAAAACTCAATTAACTCTAGGACCCGTTGGTCTTCTCAATACCTCAGCTGCTTCCTTCACTTGCTTGCTTGAGACATCATAGGTGTCAAGTCGCTGGAGGCCTGGCATATGGTACAGGATGTGCGTGGCATAGTTACAGAGCAGACACACTGGGTTTGGCGTTGACTGAGGATCCTTTAGTCCTAGTTCTCTCAGGTGAGGTAAATGGGCAAGTAGGGTCAGCTCCTATTACAACAACCACAGAGCAGACAGGCCAGTTTGTTGGCAGATATA